>JAJEJO010002742.1:671325-742110 GCA_020662805.1 Glaucomys volans
GATGAAAAAAAGGATTTGTAAACCAAAATCTGACAAGGGACCCAGATCTGGAAAATAGAAATAACTTTCAAAACCAGCATTCAACAACAGCAGACCCACAGTCTGATTAGAATATGGGCAGAAGAACATGGAGATACTTTTCAATGAAGAGGCTGCACAGATATAAGATAAACAAATGAAAAGATTTTTCCAGATGGTAAACTATTAGGAAAATGTAAATTAAAACCACAACAAGCTGTCACTTCATTCCTATAAAAGTGGTTAAAATGGGTGTTAATTATAGAAAAGTGTGGCAAGAATCTGGAAAAACTGGAGCACCCACACTTTGCTAGTGGGAATGTGAAGTGGCGCAGCCTCTCTGGACAAAACTGCCAAAAATAAAACAAACATTAGATCTGGGCGTGAGGAGGTGTCCTTCTAGTTCTTGCACTTGGGAAACTTAGGAGGATCACTTGAGCCCAGGAATTTGAGGCCAGCCTGGGTAACGTAGCAACAAAAAACCAAAACCAAAATCCAAAACAAAAGACAAAAAATACAAAACAAGCCTGGACGTGTAACTGCCACGCCACCCAGTAACTGCACACTCCTGGACTTGTGTCCTAGAGAGGTTAGAACTTAGGTTCACTCAACGACGTGTATGATTCTTCATAGTAGCTTTATTTGTAAGAAGCTCAAATTAGAAACAATCCAGATGTCCTTCAACAGGGAAATGATTAAACAAACTGGAAAATTGATACCATGGAAGTCCACCCAGCAGTGAAGGAACTGCTGATGGACATGGCAGCCTGGGTGAATCTCCGGAGAACGATGCTAAGCGGAAGAAGCCAGTCCTGGAAGAGCACGTGCTGTGTGATTCTATTTGTGTAACATTTTTGTTCTAGCTGAACTAGGGATTGAACCCTAGGGTGCTCTACCACTGAGCAACACCCCCAGTCCTTTTTATTTTTTATTTTGAGACAAGGTCTCACTAAGTTGCTGAGGCTGGCCTTGAACCTGAGACCTCCTGCTTCAGCCTCCCAAGTTGCTGAGATTATAGGTGTGCGTCACAGCTCCTGGCTAGTATAACATTTTGAAATGACAAAATTATAGAAATGGAGAACAGATTGGTGGTTATCAGGATGGGGGAGGGAGGAAGGTGTGGCCTTACAAAGGTAGCACACGGGATCTCTGCAGCAATGGCATTGTTGAGAATTGAAGATATTTGCAAATCATATGTCTGAAAAGGGACCTGTGTCTAGAACACACACACACACACACACACACACAAACCACTTATGACTCAATAATACAAAGACAAGTAATCCAAGTGGAAAATAGACAAAAAAAAATCTGTGTACATTTCTCCAAAGAAAATATGCAAATTAATAAGCACAAGAAAACATATTCAACATTATTAGTCACTAGGGAAATGCAAATCAAAACCACATAAGAGGGCTGGGGTTGTGGCTCAGTGGTAGAGTGCTTGCCGAGCACGTGTGAGGCACTGGGTTCGATTCTCAGCGCCACACACAAGTAAAGGTCTATCAACATCCAAAACAGTATTAAAAACAAACATATAAGATACCGCTTTACACATACATACATACTCTAGGATGGCTGTAATCAAGAAGACAGATGATAACTAGCATTGGTGAGGGGCTGAAGACACAGGCACCCTCAGATACTGCTGGTGGGAACATGCAGTGGTCCAGCCATTTTGTAAGAGTATTATACTCCCTCAAAAAGTTAAACAGGTGTCAGGCACTGTGATGCATGTCTGAAGTCCCAGCAGCTCTGGAGGCTGAGGAAGGAGGATCACTAGTTCAAAGCCAGACTCAGTGATTTAGCAAGACCCCAAGCAACTTAATGACACCCTGTCTCTAAATAAAATATTTAAAAGGGGCTGGGGATGTGGATTGGTGCTTAAGCACCCCGGGTTCAATCCCTCGTATGAAAAAGAAAATCTCCTGAGCATACTGAAATCCATTTAATTGTAAACTTCAGAAGGGTGAATTTTGGGGTTGGGGATATAGCTCAGTTGGTAGAGTGCTTGTCCTGCAAGCACAAGGACCTTGGTTCAATCCTCAGCTCCTCAAAAAAAAAAAAAAAAAGGGCGAATTTTGCCGGTTGTGATGGCGCCAGTGGCTCAGGAGGCTGAGGCAGGAGGATTGTGAGTTCAAAACCAGCTTCAGCAACTTAGCAAGGCCTAAGCAACTCAGCAAGGCTCTGTCTCTAAAGAAAATATAAAAAGGGCTGGGGATGTGGCTCAATGGCTAAGCTCCCTCCTACCTACCAAAAAAATAAATATTGGTATGTTACATCCATCTTAATTAAACTGTTCAAAAGGACATATTGTATCACTTGTTTGATGTTCAGGGACAATTCAAGTGCTTCCATTTTTCTTTATTACAACGCCACAGGAACATCCCTACACATTTGTGTTAGGCCCCCAACCTTCCTGATATTTCTGTAAGATACAGTGTTAGGAGTGAATTTATTGGTCACATGCACCATAGTCTTCATGGTGACCAGTGACCTAGAGTACATAGCATTTGGTTCAAGTACTTAAACAATTTGGATTTCCGTAAAACTGAAATGTCATGGTTGGAACCTTCCAATATAATGATGAGAAGAAATCTATGTGGCAAAAGAGTCAGTTGGGTTACCCCGGGTGCTCTTGTGGGGACAGAGGAGAGTGAGGGGACTGCAGGAGGGGAGGGAGGGAGGGAGATGGATGAGCAGGCCAGTGGGAGCCTCCTGTGGAATTTTCCCAGGTGTGTCAGCCTCTTTCTGACCTCATGGAGTGCCTTGCTGTTGGCCTGAGCTGGACTGGTTTGTGTCTTGCTTCTGTTCTGTTAGGCGAAGGCATCCTCATCTCCTCTGAGGCTTCTGAGCTTCTGGATTTCATAGACAACCAGGGCCAAGTGCACGTGATTCAGAAGTACCTCGAGCACCCTCTGCTTCTTGAGCCAGGTCACCGCAAGTTTGACATTCGGTAATGGTTCAGGGTCCGCAGCTCGTTTTCATCTGTCTGGAGAGGACCGGATGGGGTCTGGTGGGAAGAGGGACATGCCACATGAGGAGGTATTTGTGTTGAGTGCAGGGGAAGGCACTGAGCTCTACCTAATTTTCTCCTTTTATTTCAGTATTTCTTCTGTCTAGGAAATGTTACTAAGTGATGAATTTTATTTTTTTAATGTTTTCTCTGTTATGAAAACGACTTGTGGGTCCAGAGAAGAGTGCACATATATGGGGCTTCCTTGTAGAGGAAGCTGAGAGATGTACATAGGACCCACAGGGCATTGTGTGACCCTGCCAGACAGTTTATCCTGGCTTCATTATTTGTGGCACGCCTTTTTCGAATGTCATGAGCATACCTCAGGTTGCTGGATTTTCAGTTTCTGAACCAAGGACCTGTCGTGCAGAAATAATTCATGTGGTGCTTTCTAAAGCCAAATGGCCTTGGCCTTGCAGTCAGCTCCTTGTCAAGACTCTGGTCTCCTTGAGACCTTTGCAATGACTTGCTGCTTCTCAGACATCAGCCTGAGTCAGGGTAGCTTCCTGATGTGTGCTGCTCCTCTGCAGACACCAAAGGGGCAAAGGGAGGCTTCACAGGGTGGCCTCAAAACCTGTCCAAATCTTTGCAAAGTGCTGTGTTTTTAATGGATTAACGTCTCCACGTTGTTTATAGTGATAACCCACTGTCTTGGCTAACTCATGGTATGCCTCCCTCATTTGCCACCTCACACACACCGTAGAGAGACAGCTGATGTCTACAGTTGTCCTCTAAGGACTGCATGTATAGATTGGAGAAGCTGAGGTAGCCTGAGTAACACAGTGCTTGTGTTGGATTGCAGAAGCTGGGTCTTGGTGGACCATGAGTATAACATCTACCTCTACCGAGAGGGTGTGCTCCGAACCGCATCAGAACCGTATCATGTTGACGACTTCCAAGACAAGACCTGCCACTTGACCAACCACTGCATTCAGAAGGAGTACTCAAAGAATTATGGCAAGTATGAAGAAGGGAATGAGATGTTCTTTGAGGAGTTCAACCAGTACCTGACAAGCGCTCTGAACATCACCTTGGAAAGCAGTATCTTACTACAAATCAAACATATTGTAAGGTAATGCACTGTGCCTTGTTAGGAGCCTTGAGTTTACACCTGAAGGAATTGTTTCACTAACGTTGTCTAATTTATGGGCAAAAATTATTGGTGATACTCATTTTCATTTTAGCACCTGTAGGGTCTGTAATGATGTCACTTCTTTCATTCCTGGTGTCGATCATTTATATTTTCTCTGTACTTGGAGAGATTGGTTAGAGGGTTATTAATATGTTAAATCTTTTCCACAAAATTAGCTTTTGGCTTTATTAATTTTCTCTGTTGTTATTGTTTTCAGTTTCTTTGATTTAAGCTTTTTCATTTCAGCTTCTCCTAGGGGGAATTAATTTCCTCTTGTTTCTTATGGTGAAAGTTTAGCTCATCGAATTGAGAGATTTCTTTTTTAAAAAATAACCATTTGTTGCCTACAGTTTTCTTCCAAGTTTTTCAATTTTCCTTGTGTCTTCCTCCTTGATTCTTGGAGGACTTAAAATTTTTTGCTTAATATCCAAATATTTGAGGATTTCCTAGTGATTGGATTATGGTCGCAGGGACACACCTGAAATATGGTTTCGCTTTTTAAAATTCTGTTGCAATTTGTTCCGCGGCCCAGAGTGTGCGCTATCATAGTGCACTGAAACGAGGTGTGTTCTGCTGGAGCTGGCAAGTTCTCTGTGTGCCGTCAGGTCGAGGCTGAGGATGTTGTCTGAGTCTCCTTGTTGACTGACCATTCTGCTTGTCCTGTTCTTCATTGCAAGGAAGAGTGATGCAATCCTCAGGCACAGTGGTGGACTGGCCTGCACCTCCTTTCACTTGTACTGGGTTTTTCTTTGCCTATCTTGAGGATCAGATGTTAGGTGCACATGCATTTAGGATTGTCCCCTCTTCTTTGGAACTGGCCATTTTATCAGTATGTCATTTGTCTTTATCTCCAGTGGTCTTTATTACTTTCTGGTTTATTTTGTCTGATTTTGGTAGAGGCACTCCCCTTTTCTTCTGATTCATGTTTCCATGGTGTATTGTGTCCTATCCCTTTATTTTTATCTCTTATTTTCTGTATTATGTGCTATTTCATACTCTAGATTTAAGATAGGTTTTTGGCAGCAGTCTATAGTTGATTTGATTTTTTATTTTTTTATCTTACTCCAATATAATCTTTTAGTTAGTTGATACCATTTAAATTTAAAATAATTATTGATTTGGTTGGGGGCACATCTACCATTTTATTATCTATTTTCTGTCTGTCCTGTCTTTTCTTTTTTTAATCTTTCCTTTTCCTTCTTCATTTTGAATTATTTGTATGTTATTTTAAAGTTTCACTTTAATTTTTCTACTGAGTATTTGGTTCTCTCTCTCTCTCTCTCTCTCTCTCTCTCTCTCTCTCTCTCAGTACCAGGAATTGAACCCAGGGGTGCTTAACCACTGAGCCACATCTCAGCCATCTTTATTTTTTATTTAGAGACAGGGTTGCTGTAAGTTGCTTAGGGCCTTCCTAAGTTGTTCAGGTTGCCATTGAACTTCTGATCCTCCTACCTCAGTCTCCTGAGGTGCTGGGATTACAGGCATGGGTCACTATGCTTGGCTGGCTAGCTCTGTTTTTTTTTTTTGTTTAGTGGTTGATCAAGGGATTAACTCCATACCTAACATTTCACAGCCTTTTTAGGGTTAATAATTTACCACTTCAAATGAAAAGCAAAAGCCTTACATCCTTTTAGTTCACTAACTCTGACTATTGTATTATGATTTTCATGTGTATTACATCTTCTGAAATCTATCACACATTATTTTTGCTATCAACATTGATGCATATTTCCAGAGATATGTTAGATTTTCAGGTTGAATTTTTTATAGGTGAAACTATATATTATCCATAAGAATTCTACTTTATGAATAAAAGGAGGAAATATTCTTTTATATTTCCTCAGATCCCATTTCTTTTGTTCTTCCTTCAATTCTGAAGGTCTGAGTTCTTCTCTGGCACAATTTTCCTTCAGACTTTTAGAGCAGTTTTGCTGGTGATAAATTCTAGTTTTCCATCATCTGAGAATGTGTTTATTTCACCAAATTCCTGAAGGATATTTTTATGAGATTTACACAAACATAATGTGAAGCCAAAAGTACGAGCTGGATGCAAGATGTGTATAGATTGATTCCTTTGAAATGAACTGAAGAGCAAGCAACACTGTTAAATTATTTAGAGGGATACATGAGTGTGGCAGAAAGAGGAGGAGAAACAAAGGAATGCTGAGCAAAATCTAACAGAACAGTTATCTCTGGAGGGGAGGCAGGGAAGATGTTGGAGATACTGGGCGGTGGTACATGGGTATTCATTAATATTACAAACGTAGTATAAATATTTTTTATTGGCGTTGGAATTGAACCCAGGGGTGCTCTACTACTGAGCCACACCGACAGCCCTTCCTATTTTTTATTTTGAGACAGGGTCTTGCTAAGTTGCCAGGTTGACCTTGAACTTGCAATTCTCCTGCCCCAGCCTCTGGATTCGCTGGAATTATAGGTGTCACTGCACGTGGCAATATTATGCATATTTTAAACTCACAAGACATTATTTCTGTTATTGCGTACAGTTAATATTCCTTTAGATTTTCCCCATACATGTTCACTTTTTGCATTGCCTCTCTTTCCTGCATTTCCTTATATTTGTCAAGAATAATTTTTCTTATTTTTAGAAAATACTGCTGGGGCTAAAACCTAAGGCCTCACACATGCTGCTAGGCAGATGGTCAACCACTGAGTTACATCCTAATCCCTTTAAATATTTATTTATTTATTTTTGTTATGGAGGATTTAACTCAGCCGTATTTATTTGTTTGTTTACTTATTTATTTATTTATGTATGTATGTAGTTTTATTTTGAGACAAGGTCTGGCTAAGTTGCCGAGGTCGGCCGTGAACTTGTGATCCTCCTGCCTTAGCCTCCTGAGTTGCTGGGATTACAGGCAGGTGCCTGACTCTGTTAGTACTTTTTAAGGAAGGTCTGCTTGTAATGAATTATCTGTTATTATTATCATACTGTCTTTTGTCTGTTATGTGAGAACATTTTCTCTGGAAATCCATGTCCAGATCAGCAGTTCACTTAAAGTTCAAAGTTCTACCACTTTTTTTTCTTTCTTTTTTTGCTGTGCTGGGGATTGAACCCAGGACCTTCTGCTTGTGAGGCAGGCACTCTACCAACTGAGCTATATCCCCAGCCCCAAAGTTCTGCCACTTTGAAGGTGGCATGCTATCATCACCTGGCTTTGATCCTCCTTCTGAGAAGCCAGCAGGAAGCACAATGCTGCTCTTACCAAATCTTCGTGGCTTTGGGGGTTTTCTCTTTGCTATTGTTACAAGCTTTGCTATGAGACACATCCCTGGTCTTCTCGGTTCTCTTCCTGCCCTGGGTTGCCTTTCACATTGCATTTGCTCTCTTCATGGTTCCACTCCTGCTTTTCTGCCAATGGTTGTTTGCTATTAAAACCTGTCAAAATGTTTTAAAACGTTAAAAGCCTTCAGAACCTGCTGTTAGTCTTACCTATTGAGTTCATGGTTCTGGCTGTTTTGTGCTTTTTTAGCTCTAAAATTTATAGTTGCTTCTATGCTTTTAGGCTACAGTTCTCTCATAAATGCTCCCACTTGTCTCATATTTTCATGAGTTTACCATTGGCCTTTCTTTAACATCCTTGTTTGGTAACTCCAAAATCTGGGTTTCTCATGGTCAGTGAACTGTACACTATGAGCCAGAACCTGCCAAATGCCTATTTTTGTAAGGTTTGTGAGCTAAGAATAGTTATTAAATTTTGTAAAAATTTTGTAGCCAGGTAGGATGGCACACACCTATAATCCCAGCTGCTTGGGAAGCTGGGGCAGGAGGATGTCAAGTTCCAGGCCAACCTGGCAACTTAGCAAGACCCTGTCTCAAAATAAAAAAGTAAAAAGGGTTGGGGGTGCAGCTCAGTGGTATAGCACCCCTGGGGTCCATCCCAAGTACCAGATAAATAAATAAATAAATAAATAAATATTTTTAAGGACTGTAAAAGAAAGAAAGGAAGGAAAAAAGACAGAAAAGGTTATGCAACAGAATCTGTATATAGCCTGCAAAACCTAAAATATTTACTCTCAGGCCCTTTATAAAAAACATTTGCCTACCCCTGACATATAGGTCTGTGTCTATTGTGTTTTTTTCTCTCTTGGTCTTATTTCTTAATATGCCTAGAAATGATTTTTTAATGTTAATTTATTATAATTTACTAAATCCAGTTGAGTTTTTTTTTTTAAATGAAGTTTAACACAAATAAAGTGTGATATTTAGGAAGTTTTTAATTGTGCATACACTTTATTGTTTTTGTTGCTGGGGATTGAACCCAGGGCCTTGTGCATGCAAGGCAAGCACTCTACCAACTGAACTATATCCCACGTCTTAATTATGCATACACATAATGAACCATGATGCACGTTAGGATCTAAAACATTTACAGTACCTCTGAACCCCCTTAAAAAATGCACTCCCTGCCCAAGATAGCCCCTCTTCTGACTTTTATCAGATATCAGAGCTACTTGCTGAGGGTTCTGTTTCTGAGTCTCCCTTCTGTTTTGTTAGTCTGTTTATCTGCTGTGTCACTTCTGCTCTGTCACAGTGCCTGAGACTTTCCCTTAATGTCGTCATACAGAGTCCAGCAGAAGAATTCAGGGCTTGGAGTCCCATTTTTTTCAGGGATTATAGATGATTAGAATTCTGATACCAGATAAATAAATTCTGCAGGAGGAAGGATTCCTGTCTGGGTCGGGGGTTGCATTTGCCTCTCTTTGCTGCTCCTCTGTAGCTGTGAACACCCTCGTCATTCGTGGGTGCTGAGAATGCTGCTCCTCACTGCTCTCAGGTTCTCTTCTTTGTTCCAGTCACCTTCCCCCTGCCGGCCCACTCCAACCAAAAAAAGATGCACTATATGAAGACTCGGATGATGAAAAATTGCATCTCAGTGAATTATCTATCTGGAGTCCCAGCAGATGAAGCACAGGGTTTAGTTTTGGTGTGGTTCTGGCTCAGTTGGAGAGTATAATACTTTTTTTTTTATGTTTTATACTTCTCTATTGTTGGTTCTCTCTCTCTCTCTCTCTCTCACACATCTATTAAACTTTCCTTAATTATAATATTTTAAAGAATATTTTAATTTCCTTCAGGGCATTGTCTCCTAGAGCAGAGATAAGATGTTTTTGGAAGCAGGGTCTCACTTTATTGCCCAGGCTGGTCTCAAACTTCTGAGTTAACTGATCCTCTTGCCTGGGCCTCCCAAATAGCTGGGAAGTAAATGTGCTCCACCATGCCCTGCTGGTGATATATGTTTTAAAATGTGATGTGTGACTGACCACTGTGGGTTAAAAATTAATGGCTAGGGTACAGTGGCACATGCCTGTAATCCCTGTGGCTCAGGAGGCTGAGGCAGGAGGATTGCAAGTTGAAGGCCAGCCTCAGCAACTTAGCAAGGCCCTGAGCAACTTCGTAAGACCCTATTTCTAAATAAAACATAAAAAGGGCTGGGGATGTGGCTCCTTGGTTAAGTGCCTCAGTGTTCGATCCCTGGAACTCGGAAAAAAAAAAGGTGAATGGCTAACTTTCCCAAAATTGATTTCAAAGATTTAAACATCTATAGGAACATTTTTATTTTGGGGAGAGAAAGAAATAAAAGATTGAAATTGGGGGTAGTAGTGGAAGAGTGCTGGGGGACAGGACCTGGCCCTAACTTTAAGGCATCTGTTCCTTTTAAAGTCACGAGTCAAAACCTCCCAGCGAGGGTGTATCTTAGAGTTTGTCACGTGCAAGCCCCTTCCCTGCACGTTCTTCCTTCTGAACACACAGCTGTATGGAAGGACAGTCATCTCTGGTGAGATGACTGTCACCAGAATACTTTTATTTACTAGCCTAAATATTTTGCCCAACATCCAGAGTCACCAGAATACTTTTATTTACTAGCCTAAATATTTTGCCCAACATCCAGCAGAGAGAAAAGTCACGGAAGATATTCATAAAACAGAAACAGCTGAAGTTTTCTGGGATGTTCGTACTACAGAGTGAAATAATATATGTGTTTTATTATTTATTATACACATTTATTATGTAGAAATAATAGATGTGTTGTCATTACTATTGGTGAGTTAATGAAATATTCTTAAGAGTAACATTTGTTAAATGGTTCCTAGGTACCAGGAGTTGGATTAGGTTCCTTAGGTCATTATATCAGTGAACTCTCAACACTAGGTATAGCTACTATTTTTACCCCCAATTTCATAGGTAAGGAAATCAAAGTTTGGCTTAGAAAGGTTAAAAAATACCAAGTGTAGTAGCACACACCTATGATTCCAGTGACTTGGGAGGCTAAGGCAAGAGGATTGTAAGTTCAAGGCCAGCCTGGGCAGCTAAGCAAGACCCTGTCAAAATAAAAAAAGAAAAGGGCTGGGCCAGTGGTTCATTGCTCCTGGGTTCAGTCCCTGGTACCACAGCAGTAACAACAAAAAAGTTAAAAAACTTGTCCCAGATTCTAGCCTGACTCCAGATTCAAGTACTTCTCATGTTCCTGAGATTCACTTTCACCTTTTTTCTGTGTCTCTGAAATCCATTAATATTTTCAAATAGTAGTTTATGCTAATAATAATTCAGTGCTGTCGGTCAATATTTAGGTTTTTTTAAATATATTTTTTAGCTGTTGATGGACCTTCATTTTATTCATTTATATCTATGTGGTGCTGAGAATAAAATCCAGCGTCTCATGCATGCTAGGCAAGTGCTCTACCACTGAGCCACAACCCAGCCCAATATTTTTTTAAATATTTTTTAATTGTTGATGGACCTTTTTATTTATTTATTTTTATTTATTTTTATACCTGGTGCTAAGAATTGAACCCAGTGCCTTACGCTTGCTGGGTGAGTGCTCTACCACTGAGCCACAACCCCAGTTCAAACATTTAGTTTTAATGTGTATAGCTCAAATCTTTTAATTAGCAATAATTTCACTGTAGAACTAGAGCTTGCCAAAGAAATGAGTGAGACCAGCATTCTTTTTGCAAACGTTGTGTTCCACCAAATGGAAGTCTGTATTTTATAGGCAGAAGTATAGGAGAGGTGTGGTGGCAGCCCCCAGTTGGTGTCATCTGTAGTCACAGAAGCCTCAGTCACTCAGTGCTGAGTTGCCTTCCAGGCCTGGAACAGCAGCTTTTGCCTGGAAGAACATGAGTAGTTCTGGTGGATTCTGACAAGTTGCTTGCTGAGTAGCATTCTCTTGAATAACCTCTTGGTGATCAATCTTGAAAGGAAAATTCAGTTGAAGCCAATATTTATTTGCATTTTATATAAAATCTTCCAAGCACACCTCATGCACTCCTTGGCCTCCCTGACCTGGCTCTCAGCAAGTTCTCCCCTCCTTCTGCCCTGCAGGAGCTGCCTCCTGAGTGTGGAGCCAGCCATCAGCACCAAATACCTCCCGTATCAGAGCTTCCAGCTCTTTGGCTTCGACTTCATGGTGGATGAGGAGCTGAAGGTCTGGCTCATTGAGGTCAATGGAGCCCCTGCTTGTGCTCAGTAAGCTCGGTGAGGGGGGTGGTATTGTTTGTGCACGTGGGATAGTTTGAGGTTCAGATTGACACTTTGCTGCTGTCGGGGGGTATGCCATGGGGACACGGTCCTTGGGGAGCACCTGGCTGGTGGGGGGCTTACCTGTGCCATTTACTTGCCCATTTCCCTATGTTGTAGTCAGTCAGGTGCGTGGCAGATGCCACGAGAGGTTACAGCAAAACTAATAATGGCAGAGATACCCTTTCATGTGACAGGTTGCATGAGCAGGATCCTGGGAGTATGGGAGATGGGAAGTTCAGGGCCCTCCCAGGCAGGAGGTGGTCTGAGAAGGCACTGTGGACATGGTGGAGCTAGAGCTGGTACACAAGGGGAGAGTGTTCAGGTGCCCCAGAGGGTGTGGGGAGGGTTTGTAGATGAGGATGCAGCGTCCAATGGGACCCTGCCTGCCCTGTGCTGGGAGATACTCAGATGGATAGAAGCTGCCCATGGGGGCTTCTGTTCCTTCTGGCTGCAGTGGGACTAACCTGTGTAGAGTAATGAAAGGTGAAGGTGAGAAATCAAGTCGGAACCTTCTGTGGAAGGCCTCAGGTGTAAGGCAGGTCACTGGGACTGAACCCTCCCATGCTGCTCACGCTCCTGAAGATCCCCTTTCATCACATCAGGACTCTCTCATGGCTCCCGTGTCTCCCCCTTGATGAAATTGAGGTGATTTTCCAGTGGAAGTCCTGTACCTGCAGACGGCAGTGTGAACAATCAGTAGCGTAAAGGTCCTGCCTTTGCCACTTGCTTGATGACTAACAGATGTGATTCTGCTTTGCTTGTCAGTCCCTGCAGCTGACACAGGCTTACTAGGCTCCACCCAGCCTGACAGGTGCGAGGCTGTGCATCCTCAGGAGTGAGCAGAGGCCCGGGCCTCAGTAGAGAGGAGCTGTGGGCAAGATGAAAGACCAGATTAGGTACAGGCTACCAACAGGATGAAAGCGTAGGGAGGGTGAAGAGGATGTCACTGAGCAGAAGGTCCCCATGGAGAGATGCTGTTCGGATCTGAGATCCAAGGGAGAGGCGTAAGTCACATAGGCTTGTGGGAGGAGAGCAGCCATGTCCCTTCTGCACATTGACAGCTGGGGCCTCTTCTGTCCTTCTGCCAGACTTACCCTGCTCTCTGCTCTGTGCTGCCCTCCTCCTCCCCTCCTCCCGCCCTTCCCACTACACTTCACCTCCCCCTCCTTGCTGCCTGGCTCCGTCACCATGTTCCCACACAGATTTTCCCAGCTCTTCAAGAATATCCCCCTGTGGCATCTCGTGGGGCTGTGGCAGCCACTCCCTGTTCCTATCCTTCACAGCCCAGCCTCTGGAGAGCAGCATCACAGGAACTGCCTCCTCTTCCTTGATGCCTGTCTGTGCTCTGGTCTCCTCTAGGCTGGCCTCCATCCTGACTGCCCCACAGAAGCTGTTCTTTGATCCCCAGCTAAGTCCAACCAAGTCCAGCAGCCCATTCTCTGCTCACTTCCCTGGACCTGTCAGCAGCATTTGAGGGGCCAGCCACCCTTTGCTGGGATGCTCTTCCCTTGAGGCTTGGAGCCCATGGTGTGCTAGGCAGCCTGGCTCCCTGTCCCTCATTATGGCCTCTGCTCTCACCCTGGGTACATGTCTCCCACCTCTGCCATGCTTTCTCTGGATGTGGGCTCACTCAGCTTTGTTATTTTAAAACCACTAGATTAACACAGCCCAGAGCTCTAGACCCACATCTGCACCTGCCTCCCCAGATCCTGGGAGGATATCTGTAAGCATCCCCCTCGCCCTCTTCTTCACAGACTACCCTGCTTCAAGGGATGGAGGGGCTACCACCCTGTCCCCAGAGTCTAAGTGGGAACCTGACACAGATCCTTCCTCCTCCTACCATTACCCTCGATCTGCTTACTGAGCTGTGGGCTCTGCCTCTGACCTCCTCCATTCTCTGCCGTCACTATCAGTGTTGGTCACTCTTGGCAGGTCATCCACCATCAACGCAGAGGCTGTTGCAAAGAGCCCCTTGGAATTTCCACTTCTGGTCTTTCCCAGACCAGTCAGAGAGGAACCATGGAAACCAGATTTCTGGTTACACCTGGGATTAAAACCAGACTTCCCCCTCCAATCCTCGGGGCTGCTGCCCACCTACCTGTCCAGCTTCAACCAAAGCTGCCATTTCCCTTGGTGGCTTTATCTGCCAGGGTTCTGTGCTAGCTGTATTCCCTGTGTGGAGTCCCCTCTACCACCACCAGTCTCACCATGACTGGCTCCTTCTCTGTCAAAATGGTGTGTCAAGAAGCCTCCCTGGGCAATCCCCATGTCCTCCAGCCAGAGTCTTAGTAATTACCTTTACTGTGCTGATTGCCACCAAGTTGACTGGCTTTTGTTTCCTTTCTAGGTTGCCTAGACCATGAGGGGGTGGCCTGGGTTCTTCTTGTCACTGAGTCTCAGAGCCAAGCACTCTGCTGGACACATAGTTCTCTGTAAACATTCATTGAATGTATTCCTGATTAACATTGCTCCTCACTTGAGTTAGTAATTGATTGGGTTTTATTTAAGTAGAGACATTTTTATATCACCTTTCTACTACCTAGTGGCTTTGGTGGAAGATTTCTTTATGTTCAGCCCATCCTTACATATCCCCCAGGATGGGGGTAACGGTTTGGGCTTACTGTGGAGAACTTTGAGAATGTCCAGATGGGGCCTCTGAGTGCATTAGTGCATGTATCGAAGTCAGGGGTGCTATAGTGTCTTGGCAGTGGGTCAGGGAACAGAATGTGAAATGCAATTAGACATACAAGTATAGCGTGTGGAAAAGGAAGGGAACCCTACTGTATGGAGGGGGATGTGATTCTGTTTTAGTTCATTCTTGAAGCTGCTTTGGATATTAATGAAGCAGTTTTCTCTAAGGTAGCTCCTCCCTACAGGATGGAACCCCCTGAGCAGGGCCAACACATGCTGGACTTGGGCCCATGGCAGCAGTACTGGAAAGACTAGTTGTGCCTCTTTTATTCCCCCATGAAGAGTTAAGGATGCCCAGTCAGTGGGGAGGGTAGAAGAATAGCGATTTCTCCCTAGTCACACCAGCATGTGTGAGTAGCGGCTCTCACCTCCTTTCCCCACCAGCAGCACCCCTGTGTTCCTGAGGGAAACTTGCCTGTTTCCCTGAATAGCTTTGCTGGAGCTGGTCCCACCCAGACCTTTAGTCTGGAACCTCGCGGCTTTGCATCAATGTGCTGTCTTTTCTGGGCTCCTCTCCTGGCCCATGCGCTGCATCTCAGTGTCTTCTGGATTCCCACTGCCCAGTCTTGGTGGGAGTTGAGGGGTGGGGGTCTCGGGGACAAGTAAAGATGAGTGTCCTCAAGGAAGTCCACTTGAGAAGGGAGGCAGACGCTGCCCAGGTCATTGTATTATGAATGTATTTCAAGTACTACAACAGAAAAGTGAACAGATTTTGTCTTTTGAGTACATGATTTTGCATGGGGTGGGGTCTTACAGGGTCTTGCTGAGGTACAAGACAGGGCCCTGTGGTCTTGTTCTTGTGCTGAAAGAAGTGGCTTTTCAATGCCTATTCCTTTGTTTCAACAAGGAAGAGGAGGAAAAGGAGCTGAAGGGATGGTGGGATTTTGACTTAGGTCCTTTCCTGGTGAATGCCTGCTGTGCGCATATACCCTCCCAGGCAGGCAGGATGGCTCTCCTATGATATTGATTCCATATTGAAATTGCCTGTCTTCTCTGTAGGTCAGAAGTTGTCTCTTTGGTTCACCTGCAGGGCCTTCCAGAAGTTATTTGTTAACTCTTTTTTTTTTTTTTTTTGGACTGGGGAATGAACCCAGGTGTACTTAACCACTGGGCCATATACCCAGCCCTTTTTTGAATTTTATTTAGAGACAGCTCAGGGCCTCCCTAAGTTGCTGAGGTTGCTTTGAATTTGGGATCCTCCTGCCTGGGCCTCCTGAGCTGCTGGGATTGTAGGCGTGTGCCATCCAGCTGTTGAGTGATTCTTTACCTGCATGCACTGCCTCCTGCAGTATTTGTCTATGTGATGGAAGCCAGTTTTATAATGATGGTCAGGAGGTGGAATTTCTAGGGCAGAGCTTGGTTTGAAAAAACAAAAAAGGGCTGGAGTTGTGGCTCGGTGGTAGAGTGTTTGCCTAGCATGTGTGAGGCACTGGGTTCGATTATCAGCACCACATATAAATCAAATAAATAAAGTAAAGGTCCATCAACAACTAAAAAAATATTAAAAAAAAAACACAAGAGAAACCTTTGATTTTTCACTTGTACATTGATGAACATCCTCAATGACATTTCTGAAAACACATTTCAGGAAGCTGTATGCAGAACTATGCCAGGGCATCGTGGACATAGCCATATCCAGTGTCTTCCCACCCCCAGATGTGGAGCAACAGCCTCAGCCCGTGGCGTTCATCAAGCTATGAAGGATGGGGATAGTCGAGACGGGAAGAGAGGCCCCTGGCACAGACGTGAGGAGGCAACTCCCGAAGAGCTGCAGGCTGCTCAGGGAGTGGCCTGGGCAGAGTGCTCCACAGGCTTTCAGAACCTGAAGCAGATGTCCCTGAGAGAAGAGCAAACCACCCTTCAAAGGGGGCACAACTGGAATTTAGCTCTTGTGTGTGCTCTTCTTTGAAGGCCTTTCTATACTTGGCCCTGGGAGCAGAGTCACTCCTCCCGGGATGGCAGGTGCTGGGACCTGTGGGGGTCCTTCCACCTGGGGCAGCTTTAGCTCTGAGCCTTGCTGCAGCCCTGCTGTGCCGGGACACAGTGGACCTTAGTGTGCTTTGGAGGTTGCCCATGCGCTCCCTTGCTCACCCGCTCCACCTCATTCCGCCCCACTAAACTCTGGACACGCATGCACCAACTGTCCTTAGTTTTGTGCTGTGTGTAGTGTCTTGGAGAAGGCCATTTTCCTCACCCTGTTCCTGGTGACGTGACTGTCGGGGGGCCTGGGATTGGGCTCCAAACAGCATAGACTGCTCTCAGTCTGCTTTCTGCATGTTTTAGAAACAGAGCAGCCAGTCTGCTGACCCTGTAAGCATCAAGTAAGCATGAGAGGAGAAACATGTCTTGCTTTACCTAATAGGCTGGGCGGGTGGGTGGGGTCTTTGGAACATGGTTCTCACTTAACATTGTTTTAACCAGAATTCTAAATGCACATTCGCTGAGTTCCTTTTCCTTCACTTATTATTTTTAACTTTTGTAAGGGAGGATTCCATTCTCCAGGTGGCCTTGGCCAGAGGCAGTGGCTTTCCTTCTTTATGTTCTCCTGTGTCCCAAGCATCGTTGGCTGGAGCTGCAGGGGCAGTTTCTGAATGAGTGTCTGTCTTGCACAGATGGGTGGGGTGGGGTTTAGAGCTCCATGAAGCATCTGGGAGGGCTCCACAAATGTGTTTGTCAGATGTGGTTTCCAAGTAATGGGTCGACTGACACTTCACAGGCTCCTCAGGAGGCCACATCACTAAGAGTGGGAGGAAGATGTCATTTGTGTCCAGTGTGAGCTTAAAGTGTCTTGGAAGTCACAGCAGATATGTGGAAAGCTTTCTTGGTGCCTGCTGTCCTCCATTATTCATTTTTACTGGGTAGTTTCTGCAGTCAGGTGACTTAAGAAAGAGCAGGAATAACATCACCTCCTCAAATATGATGAGATGTGGGAGCTTATGGCAACAAAAAAGAGTAGTGATTAAAATTAATTTCATACGTGTGGCCATGGGTGGTGATGGGGAGTGGTTACACTGAAGGAAAGTGAAGCCGGTTCCAGCCAGATGGGCTCCCAGGTGATTTGGAATTACAAAATAAAAGTCCTCCCAGTTACCTGAGTGTGGAGGATAACGTTTGCAGCAGAGTAAAATAAAACAGCCAGTGGTAAGGCAGTCCCAAGGCCCAGTGCAGTGAGGGGCTAGTGTTTGAGAGCTTCTGAGAAGGCAGAGAGGGCAGGCCAGATCGAGGGAAGATAATGTGCATCCATTGAGAAAGTGGAGGGTGCTGGGGCCCTGGCAAGTCTACAGGCCTGTGGAGGTTTTACACGCCTTGGGACTCTAGTCAGGGGCACTGTGCGGGTTCTGCAGCTCTTGCAGTGACAAGCTAAGAGATTGGCTGTTAGGAAGTGGTGCGACTCCTGGTAGGGTTTCTAAGAAACCTGAATCCATGCATGTATTTGAGGGAGATAAGGCTTTAGGTAAGAGAGGTGGTTGTGGTTAGTGCCTCACAGGGTTTCAGATGTACATCCCTTCTATGCATCTCTTCTGGATCAGATGGGAGGTTGGCTCAGAGCTCCCTACACCCCTCCACGCCTTCCTTGGCACAGAAGGCCACCCACCTGGCTCCCTGTTAGTTTGTTCCGTGTAAGTGCTGCCAGACACTGAGGGAGGAGGTGTTGTTTATTTGGACACATTGATTCCGACCTTGGCTCTGTTGTTGATCGTTGATCGTTGATCGCACAGTGTCAGTCGAGCCCGTTACCTCTCTGTGCCTTAGTTTCTTATCTCATGGAAGAGACCGTAGCCTGACCCAAGGACTACCTCAAGGGCTTTCATGAGGATGAATGAGAACAGGAAGAGCACTAGGGTTCTCATGCTGGAGTCACCTGGGAGGCTCACAGAAAATGCTGGTGCCCCATCCTGCCCCTGGTCAATGCCTTCAGAACCTCAGGCAGCAGGATACCTTGAGATACCTGGAGCCACTGCTTGGGCTGGGAGGATAAAAGCATTATTAGCTGGGAAGAATCACACAGGCATTTTAGAAAATTCATTTTGGAAATGAGCATTTCTTTAAGAACAACCATACGTTGACATGTGTATTGGTGGCACAAGCCAGTGTTGTCTAAGCAGGTTCCCTGTTTGCTTCCATCGCAGCATTTCAAAATTCAAACATGCTTTCACTTACATGAACAGTGCATGAATCCTTGGTGGGAAAACAAACACGTGAATTTATAAATCTAAATATGTGCAAGTTTTAATTATGAGAAAAAAGCCTCTTCCCTCACAGTTAGCTCCTGTGATAACTATGAATTCCATTTCACCAAGAGCATCTAAGTGCCTCAGCATTTGTATGATGGAGCAGAGCAGGTGCTGCCTGTGTACCAACTGACATGATGTGTCACTAAGCTCCTCAGGGTAATATTAACATGCGTGGGACATCTGGGAATGCTGGAAATGCGCTGTGATCCACAGAACCAGCAAGTGTTGATGAAGCCACTGGTGTTTTCATTAACAGCTGGGGTGTCTGCAGGTGTGAATGCAGCCCTGTGGTGAGGGTGGCTCTGCTACCCAGCACAAGGTGCCAAAGTGGGTCGCATGTAGTATGTGGTGCCGTTGAGAACTCAGTGGTATGTGTGTCTCTGATCCTGAATAAAGACTCTGTACCTAAGAGGAAGTGATTTCTGAAATAAGGTAATTTTATGGATGTCTAAAATGCCTGGCGCATTAAAAATATTCCAAGTGTTTGCCCCCATGTGTCTGTCATCTTATTGTAGCATTGACTGTCCTAGGATGTCGCTTACTATTTAAATCAATGGCATCATTACCCAGAAGAAGGCAGACTAGTTAAATCCCTGGACTTTTGCAAGCTGTGTGGTCCCTCTGTTTTGTAACCTTTTTTCCCCCAACTCATAAAAAGTAGAAAACTGTTCTAAACTCATAGGTTACACACAAACAAGCCAGATGTGGCCACCGATTGCTGTCCCTAGGACATGTTCATTACATCAGCCAACAGATTGTCCTTCAGAACTGATGGGCTGCTCTGGGGTGGAGCATCCAAGCCATTTCAGGTGCTGAAATCTGGTCCATCCTTTTCACATGTCTTGTGTATTATCTGAATTGTGGTTGTGGAGGACAGCCAGGGTGGAGTTGAAAGGGCTTCTGAAGTGAGGCGACTTCCATAGTGAGTTGAAAGGCCAAGGATCCCTTATTGAGCATTTCATTTAGGCCAAGTCTTTAAGTGACTGTAAAGCTCACTCACCTCAAGGCTTCACACCTGGAAAGTCACTAACTTGTCCCTTCTTGTGCAGTGAGGCAGCATGCTTTGTTTTCCCTGTGTACAGCTGGCCCACCTCTGGGGGCTGCTTCTACTCCATAGACAGACTTCTGGCACAGATAAGGGTCCTTCCATGCCAGAAACCCTGGCTTAGGTACCCCTCTCCAAATAAGTTTCAGATGTGACATGACACACAGAGCTCAGCAGAGGTTCTGTGGACAAAGTGCAGGGACGGACAGGTATGCAGAAGCCTGAGAGTGCAGGTTCAAAGACATTAGAGGACTTCTCTCAAGCTGGTACCATCTGCTGTCGGTAGCTAACCCTCTTTAAAGAACCTAATGTTCTCCTTGACTCCAGAGATGCAATACATTTTGAAGATATTTTCCCTAAAGTATCCCTAAAGGCAGGGAAAACAAGCCCCTGCATCATGGGATGCTTTGTAGGACGACTTGAAGATTGCAAGCAGAATTCCTTTTTTAAAATTCATATGAGAGGACATCAGGTGAATGTCCTCTATGGGAATAGCTGACTAAGAACCTCTGAAAATCCCCTCAGCCATAAAAGCAACAGAACTCTAGCAGAATGGTATGGACATTTACTAAAGGTTAGCAGCAATCCAAAAACAAAAACAAAATACGTATTTAAGAAAAATGGCTACCTTAATAAGAACAATGAGATTTCTGACATTTTAACTCACCATTTTCCATCTCCCTTCCCTTCCCTGCTCCATGGGAGCCTCAGAAGCTAATAGCCACAAACTCATGGAGAAATTCAGCATTCTAGTACCACTATAGGGTGCAGAAGGAGGCTGGAGCTCCTCTAAAGCCCCATTACAGAGAACTGTCACTATTTGGCACTTCTGCTAACTCCATGAAGTCCCCACTCCTGGTGTTTCTTTATTTGATGTGACTCAGAATGTATGCTATGTAGCAGCAGTTATTTTACATCTCAACTTCCTAAGGTGACTGTTATTAGATACAGAAAATGAAAAAAAAAATCCCTAACACAGTAAGGCCTGAGAAAAGAGAGTTAAAAAGAAAGCCATACACTGATAGCTTTCTCAGTGCATTCCTTCCCAATGACAGAACAGTCCCTGGAAAGGAAGCCAAAGCATTGATTTCTTCCCCCAAATAAATCTGTTCCCAGTGATAGTACAATGGGACCCTGAAGGGAAAAAGATAAGCACTGAATACCTGACCCCAGACCCTCCATTCTTCTCTAAGTAAAAATATTGTTCAGTAAAAACAAATTTTTTAATTCTCACAAACCTGTTTCCTGAGTGCCCAAACTGATATGCTGACTAGACCACCCCTCAAAAATAACCTATATAAACCCAGACCCTTTCTTTGTTCAGTGGCTCATTTTCCACCAGGAAAATGGGTCCAACGATACCATTCATCCCTGCATCCCCTGTTCCTGTGTGAAACTTTGTTCCTGAATAAACAGCTGAGATGATTTGTGAGGTTTGCGTCCTGCCCAGTCTTTCTGTGCTAACAACGATAACGAATGGAATAGACAACAAATTGACTAAAAGAGGGAAAACTGGGGAAGGAGATGGCCACAGGAAGTTTTGAAAAGCTTCAACATATTTCTAAGAACACAGGAGGCCCATGCATGAGTAGGACTGTGTGCATGCCCAGGAGAAACCTGTGTATTCCCTCAGCTTTTATTTCTGTGTGATCTTTTTTTTTTTTTTTTGGAACCAGGGATTGAACTTAGGGACACTCGGCCACTGAGCCACATCCCCAGCCCTATTTTGTATTTTATTTAGAGGCAGGGTCTCACTGAGTTGCTTAGGGCCTCACTAAGTTGCTGAGGCTGGCTTTGAACTCCCGATCCTCCTGACTCAGCCTCCCAAGTCGCTTGGATTACAGGCGTGCGCCACCGCGCCCGGCTCTGTGTGATCTTGATCTCTACACAGCAGGAAGTGAGGACTAAGGCAGAACTGCAACATGCCATCCTGGGTATTAAAAATATGCCAATCTGCCAGGTGTGGTGGCTCACACCTGCAACCCCAGTGACCTGGGAGGCTGAGGCAGGAGGATCACAAGTTCAAGGCCAGCCTCAGCAACTTACCAAAAAGAAAAAAAAAAAAAAAGGACTGGGGATGTAACTCAGTGGTAGAGCATCCTGGGTTTAATCTCCAGTACAAAATGTGTGTGTGTGTATGTGTGTGTGTGTGTGTACATCTCTATATACTTTTCTCTAATATATGTTTTCTAATCCAAAAATGTATTAGAATAGTGACCAAAAACACCTCTGCTTTGATTAAAACACACACACAATTAAAATGCATCCAAGAAGCTCCACAAATTCTAAATAGGACAGATTCAGAGAACCACACAAAGACACAACAACCACAAAGAAACTAATTTTACTGTCAAAAAGACAAGGAAATGGAAATGTTACACTAGAAAGTATAAAGTATGTAAGAAAAGAGAAGACAGTAACAAAGGGGGAGAGAGACATGACTTAAATACTATCTTACCAGTAATTTCATTAACTGTAAATGGAGTTAACATTCCAATCAAAAGATAGAGATTGGCAAAGTGGATTTTGGGGTGCGGTACTAGAGATTGAATGCAGGGGCACTTTATCATGAGTTATATCCCCAATTAGGTTCTCACTAAGTTGTTGAGGATTTCACTAAATTGCTGAGGCTGGCCTTGAACTTCTGATCCCCTGCCTCAGCCTCTGGGGTCACTGGGATTACAGGTATGTACCACCATACCTGGTAATTTCTGGCTGATTTCTTAAATTTATGTTTTAGGTCAAAATAGATTTTTTTAAAAATGATGCAATTGCATGCTATCTACAAGAGGCATACTTTAAAAAATAGATTGACAGTATAAGAATATGAGAAGATATACTATGTAAACAATAATTCAAATAGATCTACTAATATTAGACAAAAGAAACTTTAAGAAAAAGTATTGCCAGGGACTGGGAGTGTAGCTCAGGGATAGAGTGCTTACATAGCATGCACAAGGTCTTGTCTTCAATTCCCAGCACTACAAAAAAAGGAAAAGAAATTCCCAGAAATTTGGAAGGCTGAGGCAGGAGAATTAAAAGTTTGAGAGTGGTGTTGGCAACCTGGTGAGACTCTATCTCAAAAAATAAAAAAGGGCTGAGGATGTAGCTCAGTGGTAGCGTGCCCCTGGGTTCAATCTCCAGCACTATGCACAAACACATATTAACAATATACAACACTATTCCTTGATTTGTTAGGAGGAGAATGGAACTTTCCTCATAAAGTAATAAAAGAATCAATAAAGGGCATCTTTGGAAAAACCCATGGAATACATCCTATATAATGGTGAAGACTGAAAGCTTTCTCCCTAATATCAGACAGAAAATAAACACCCATTCTTGACACTTCATTTAGAAGTGTACTAAAGGTTCTAGCAGAGTAGTTATGGAACACTTAAATAAATGGAAGACATTTCATGTTTGTGGATTATAAGATAATTATTGTTGGAAATAAGCCCCAAATTGAATGAACTAGTTTGATCAAAAACTTCAGCTGCTGATGCTACTGATCCTCCTCTTCCTTGTCCTCCTCCCCCCCACCCCCCTTCTCCTTCTTCTGGGGTAGGGGAACAAACTGACAAGTCAACACTAAAATTCATGTTAATACAAAGAACCATGAATAGCCAAAACAGTTTGGGAAAAGAAGAAAATTGAAAGATGTACACTTAATTTAAAATTTTATCACAAATCTACCATTAATCTATACTATGTGATATTGGCATAAGGACAGATACACAGATCAGAGCAATAGAATTGAGAGTCCTGAAATAAACCCTTGCACACTGATTTTTGACAAAGGGGCTAAGATAATTCAATGGAGGAAAATATTCTTTAATAAACGGTGCCAAGACAACTGAAGATACATATATGAAGTGGATCACTTTTTCACACCACCTACAAAAATTAAAGAGGTTTGATGATTTAAATGTTAAAGTTCAAACTATGAAACTCTTTAAAGAAAACATAGGGTTTTTTCCCCTTACTTTGATTAGGCATCATTTCATAGACATCATACTGAAAGCACAAGCAATACAAGGGGGAAAAAAAAACCCTGCACATCGTCAAAGTTACCAACTTTTTTTTTGCTTCAGAGGATACCATCTGGGGGGGGCCTACAGATACAGAATGGGATAAAAGATTTGCAAATCATATGCTTAGTAAAGGACAGGCATACATAACATAAAGAACTATTACAACTCAATAGAAAGACAAGCCAATATTAAACAGTGTATCTACACATTTCTCCAAAGAAATTATACAATTGATCAATAAACACAGGAAAATATACTTCATATCATTGGTTATTAGGTAAGTGCAAATCAAGACCACAACTAGAAATCATGCAATAGGATGACTATAATCAAGACAGTAAGGACATGAAGAAGCTGGAATCCTTATATGGTGCTATAATATCCTTATGTGTTGAATTAACTGTACAGCTGCTTTGAAAAAGTTTCATGGAACCTCAAAATGTTAAATATGGAGTTAATATATGACAGAAATTCCATTCCTAGTTGTACTAAGAGAATTGAAAATATGCATAACAAAAACTTGTGCACTGATATTCATAGCAGCATTTTTTGTAATAGCCAAATGTGGTGGATTACCATGTCCAGTATGGATGAGGGGAAGAGTTTCTGTTGGAGGACGACAATGCTGGTGATCAATTACTAATAAACTTATCTAAGCAATAAACACAAGAGCCAATACTCTGCTGGGGCTTGAACCCAGGGCCTTGTGCATGCAAGGCAAGTACTCTACCAACTGAGCTACATCCCCAGCCCTAGCCAATACTCTTTTCAACTGGAAGCAGATGTGTGGCAGATTGGGCCACACCAGATTTGGCCTCCAACAAGATGGAGAAGCCCTTCACCTTTATTTCTAGTCCCACAGGTAAAGGGGCCAAGACTGGGATGGGCTGCTTCTGTGAGAAACAGAATGGGGTGGAGTTAGGGGAGCCATTTGCTTAGAGAATTAGCATTTCCTCCAGGGTGAGCCACCTCTGTACAGGGCCACCTACTCCCTGGCTGTCCAGTCTCCCATGATTGCCAGTTCCTGGGAGTCAGACCTCTGATTCCCATGGCTCAGCCAAGCCTGATTCTGCTGAACATGGATGGCTCCCCACAGCTATAGTGGAATCAACTCTAATGTCCATCAATGAATGAATGGATAAACATGTGTTACATCCATAATGATGGATGATTATTCAACCCTGAAAGGAATGAAAGGAGCAGCTGCAACACCAGTGAACCTTGAAAACAGTGGGGAGATAGGATGGTCAATTCTTCTGATTTGTATTCTGAAGGGGAGAAGAGAAATGATGTGGTGACTGAAAAGGGACAGGGATCCATGAGTCATCTTTTGTTCTAAGAGCTTTTCCAGCCAGTTTGTGTGCTGATGGAAAAAATGAGTCCTGCAAGAATCCCTTTACTCTCCTGCCTTCCAGGAGTCCTTGACTAGGAGAGGGAAGGAAGGGTTTCCTTAGAAGTGGACATTGTGAAGGAGGGGAGGCAGGACCTAGGTAGCTGCACACCTGGGTAGATTTGGTGTTGTCAAGAACTTCACATAGAAGGTAAATCCTTTGAAAATCATACAGCTGCTGTGGCTTGAATATGAAGTGTCCCCAAGGGCTCATGTGTTGAAGGCTTGGTCCCTGATGCAGCAATGTTCAGAGGGAAGACTTTGGGGGAGTGATTGGACCTCATCAGTGGGATCAATCCATTTAGGGGTTCATAGCTATGTCATTATTAGGAGGTGGTACCGAGTTGGAGGGATTGGCTTTGGGGGCATGCCCTTGAGGATTGTATCTTGTTCCCTCCCACTTACTCCCCTTCTATTTCCTGGCTGCCATGAGATGAGCACTTTCCTCCTCCACGCCCTTCCACCATGATATTCTACTTTACCTCAGGCCCAAAGCAATAGAGACAGTGGACTGAAACCTCTGAAACCATGAGCCAAAATAAATCTTTCCTTCTCTAGGCTGTTTTTTCACCCTCCGGTATTTTGCCACAGCCACACAAAGCTGACTAACAACCCTAGCTGAACTAGGAAAAGGTGAAGTTGACAGTAGGGAGGAATTCTCAAGGGGCGGGAGGACACTTCGAGGAGTGATGGATTAGCTCAGTGTCTTCATTTTGGTGGTGGTTTCATGAGTGTACACACAGGTCAGAACTCGTCAATGCATTCGCTTTAAATGTGTGCAGTTACTGTTTGCTAATCATGCCACAATGCGGCATACACGATGAGGTCCAAGGACAGCAGAAGGCATTCCGAGTCTTACGCTACAGACTTCAAAACGGTAAATCCACGTGGACCACCCAACCCAGGCCTTTCCATCCGAGATCGCCCCCTCTTCGCACCCCGCCCCCTGGGCTTCGGTTCATAAGAAGCCGAGGGAGGGTCGGCACAGCCCGCCTCTGCCTGGCGGTCCCAGAGACGAACTAGAACAGTTAGGTGGAGGAGGCACGCAGTGCCCGACACGTCTGCCCTGTCGTTGGCGCCAAGACTTCCTCCCGCCGAGATCGCTCCAGGGTCGGCATCGAGGGGAAGACAGCTCTCCTCCCCAATCCTAACTGACGAGCGAGCCGGGCCACCAAGGCCGCACGCTGGAGCGGGACAGCTCCCACCTCCGCAGTCATCTGCAGAGGAAGGGACTGGGGCCGGTCGGTCCTGCTTTGGCTCCGTGCAGTTCCGGCCTCCCATTCTCGCCGCGGTTTTGTTTGCAAGCCGATCCCATAAAGCTGCCGGACCGATCCAGGCGGAGCAGGCGGGAACTACACTTCCCGGCAGGCCGCGGGTCGGGGGCCGGCCATTGCTCCCGCGCCGCGGAGCCACCGCAGGTGTGGGGCCCGAGGAGGCATGGATCCGGGTGGCCGGTGGTGTGGTCTGCCCAGCGGGCCTAGCCTGAAGCACCTGACCGACCCCTCTTATGGGGTCCCTCCCGAGCAGCAGAAGGCGGCGCTTCAGGAGCTGACGCGGGCGCACGTGGAGTCCTTCAACTACGCTGTGCGCGAGGGGCTCAGCCACGCGGTGCAGGTGCGCGAGCGGCCTCCCTGCACCAAGGCTGTGGTCCAGCCGAGCTCGCGGTGCCGGGGAGAGGCGGCGGGCGTGCGGGAGGCCGGGGAGGGAGAGATGCGGGCGGCGCCGGGGAGGCCCGGGCCGCCGGGGCAGAGCAGCCCCAAGACACGTGTGCTTGACGGTGCCCTGGAGAACCGGGCGGGGGGCTTGGCCTCCTGCCGCTTGTCCACTCCACAAGGGGAAAGTGGGTTTGGGGTTCTGGTTTTATGTGTGATTGCGAGCGGTAGTATTTGTAGGACGGTTTCTGGGTGCTGGGAGGGTGGGGAAGTGCCCTTTTGAGGTTGCTTTCCATCCTTCACAACGCACACACCTTCATAACGCTTGGCTTTACTTCTGCAAACGTACCTCAAAATCTTCTGAACTGATAGGTAGATAGACTGTAAGGGACAGAACCATCCTTCAGTTTTTGTGTCTTGGAGTTTGAGAGAAACTGCTGGGCACCTGTTCCGATTAGGCTGGTGTCGAGGAAGCTATAAATGAGTCCTCTAATGATCGGTCTAGACAGCTTGGGTAGCAGAGTACAGGTGAGGATGGTGGGGGGAGGTCTCCTTTAGTAGGCAGCCCCAAGTGTCTCGAGGCTCCAGGTCCTGCGGATAAGGAAGAGGCAGCCCCCTGTAAAAGACAGCTCTTGGGTTTGAGTGTTTGTGGTGTTGGAGAAGTGGTGGAGACCTGAAAGCAGTCAGTGTCATCGCTTTTGGGAACTGCTCTGCCAAGAAGTTGTGTAGGCTACTGAGGCACAGGGAGGTTCAGTTTTCCAGGTATTTTAGAAAAGTCAGGATTATATGAGTTCAAGGGAAGAGGAGAGTGCCTTCTCTCTAGGGGAAGGGTGGGAGCAGAGAGATCCACGGATTTGGGGTTACCACACTGTGCTGGTGGTGTGTAAGATCTACATTGCAAGGGAGGGATAGAATGTGGAGAGCTTTGATTGCCAGTCTGATACTTACAAATAATATGGGAACCAATAGGACTTACTTGAAGATGGATTCTCCTTTATCTTCTTGAGAAAGATAAAGAGTGATGGGAAATATTTGTGTGGTTCCCTGGACTCATAGCATTATGTAAATACAAGAAAAATTTTATCTTGTTGAAAGTTTATTGATGGAGTGTAGTACAAATCATGATAAAAGAATCCAGGATTGAGATGATCAGGGAAGGTTTGCCCTAAAAAAGGAGCTCATATATATGGAATCTTTATAAGTAAGTAATGTGTGTAGAATGGCAGTTCCCAAACTTTTTTGTTCTAGGACTCCTTTCTTTAGGGGCCCCCAAATTCTTTAGGGACCCCCAAAACAGCTTTAGTTTATCCGTATTTACTTTATTAGAAATTAAACCTGAAAAAAAATTTAAATAGTAATTCATTTAGAAATAAAACTTTTATATATTAGCTTTTTAAATAGAAAACATTTTCCATGGCAGAGAAGAAATCAATAGGTGAATTGCATTTTTAAAATCTTTGAATATCTGCTTATTAGAAGACAGGATTCTCGTGTCTGCTGCTGTATTTAGTCTGTTGCAATATGTTCTCTCTCGGTTGAAATAGGTGAAGAAAATTTGGCTCTGCATAAACGATGACACCTAATTGTAGTTGGAATTGTAATGCTGTTTGAAAATGTTCTTTAAGGAGAATGTTCCCAGACTTGGTAATGGCCTAAAGGAGAGAAGCGAGCCCTGTGGGGCAGGAGGAAGCCCTGGCGGGCCAAAATCTCCCTGGTGGAAACTTCAACTTGAGGTAGAGGCAGGGCTGGGGCAGGAGAGCGGAAGAAGAGACCTGAGGCTGAAGAAGTTCAGGTCCCAGCAGCAATGAGGGAGAGGCCAGAGGACTTAACCCGGCCCATTGCTGTCATCACCAGGATTGTCAAGGTGGTGCTCCTGGGTGGTGTCAGCATCTCCAAGGAGCTCTGGAGCGCCATCCCCTGCACTGCCAGTGTCTTGGTGCCATGTCCTGTGCCAACAGATTTGCAATGAAAGGGAAGCGCAAGATGCTCAGTGCAGGTGATGTGCTCTCAGCCATAGAAGAGATGGAGTTCCCTCGGCTCATTACGCCCTTAAAAGAAGCTCTGGAGCTCTGGTACAAAGGAAGCTTCATAGCAGTAGAAGGACAAAAACAAAAAAACAGACTCAGAAGAGCAAGACAGGAGCAGGGATGAGGACAATGAAGATGAGGAAAGACTGGAGGAAGAACAGAACGAAGAGGAGGACATAGACAGTTGAATAGGGAGGGTAGACCATGCACTGTGGAAGCTGCCACACTGCAATGTGGTACATGTTTATGCAAAACTTCTCCCTACTGGGCAGAGTAGGCAAAGTTTGATCTTTGCCTGAGAAGATCAAAATAAAAACTGACTTGATCCCAGGACTCTTTGCCCCTCTAAAAAAGTAATAATTTCTGGGCTGGGAATATAGCTCAGTTGGTAGAGTGCTTGCCTTGTAAGAATAAGGCCCTGGGTTCAATCCCCAGCACCGCAAAAAAAAAAAAAAAAAAACAACAAAGATATAAAGAAAGTAATAATTTCCATGCTGCCTGCAATGTTGCATATCACAGAGGCAGTGAAGGCTCAGGAAAAATTGGAACCTTGATCATGGTCAGCCTGTTGGATTGTACAGTATTTGGCAATAGTAGCTTACTAAGAATGGTCAGAATGATTTAGCTTTAAAGAAACTACTAAAAGGCTGTGGGAGACTAATGAACTCTGTTGTCCGATCATCACTGAACAGTTGCATTAATTTGAGTTTCATTTCCTCTAATCCCACTTGGCTTTCAGTTGTTTTACATTGCTTGTATATGTGCAACATGTAGGATGTCTGCACTCTGGGGACATATGCTTTTAAGTTAGCAGTATTGATTGGAGTTAGTCAATTAGGGGTGCCAATGTCTTTCTTTTATAAAACAGATGGCATATTGTTAGATGTCCCTTACTGTTTACTACTGTACAGCTTTAGGGTTTATTGTCACCTCCTGGAAGGTGCAGAACCCTAGGCTTTCTCTTATACTCCATCTCCCAGACTGTGTCTATGTTTTTTCATTCTTTAATTCATTGTGAGTTTTAGACTTAATTTCCTCTAGGCACAGCTTTTTCCCTTTGTGCATCTCACTGCCTGTCTCTCTTCTGATTCTTCTCTACTTTCTTTCCCTCTTTCACCCACTTTGTCTGCAATCTATTCTGATTACCTGCTTAATATCCCAAAGAGCAGGTTTCTCAGATTCCTTCGTTCTATTCTCATATCTTAAAATTCTTTTGTAAAAAACTCTGAACCTTGAGGGAAATCTGATGGTGCTTGTGAATTTAATCTCCCACTCCCACCCCCAAAAATCCCCCTTAACTTCTTCTAAAGTATCTCTATTGGCCTTTCTTAGCCTTTTCTCTTTCCATTCAGTGTTCCAAAGCACTTTTTTGTCTCAATTGAGTGCTTGGGATTTGACAAGGTAGTGTGGTGTAGTTTAGCACCATTAATTTGTTAAATGAATACAGTGGAAAGTTGTTGATAAATGAAGACTGTTTTTAAAGATTATAATGCTTTGTACAAATAAAACATTCTTGCTTTAAAAAAAATGTTCCATAAAACACAATATGGCAAATGACCTTAAAAAACCTTGAAAAAAATGGCCTTTATCATAATTTCAATTACTGTTTTGCCTTTGAAGTAGAGGTAGCCGTTGTGTGAGTCAGAATTTACATGTCAGTCTTTTTGGAATACAATTGATTTTCATTATTTGGCGATTCAGTATTTGCAAATTCACCCATTTGGTAAAATCTGCTTGTAATCCCAGATCCATACTTCCTAACATGTCATTGTACGTGTTAGTGAGGTGCAGTAAAGCAACACTTTGCCTTCTTGTTTCAAGTTCTCAGACCATGAGTAAGGATCCTTTTGGTTATTCAGTGCCATGTTTTTTGCATTTTGTTGGTGATTTTGCTATTTAAAATGACCCCCAATAATAGGCTGTGCTGTGCTCTTTGGAAGAAACACACATAAGATGAGTTCGTGATGTGGGCTGAGGATTTCAGTGTGAATGACTCCGCAGTATACTTGTATATTATAAAGTGTCCTTAAGCAGAGACATACAAAGTAAATTTATATCTTTTTTTTTTTTTTTATACTGGGGCTTGAACCCAGGGGCACTCGGTCACTGAGCCACATCCCCAGCCCTATCTTTTTTTATGTAGAGACAGGGTCTCACTGAGTTACTTAGGGCCTCACTAAGTTGCTGAGGCTGGCTTTGAACTCGTGATCCTCCTGCCTCAGCCTCCCAAGTGCTGGGATTACAGGTGTGCGCCACCACGCCCGGCATAAATTTATATCTTGGTTGGTCAACAAAAGGTTGCTACCCGAGGCTCCCAGGAGACTATATTTTGCCTAGGATTAATGGGTTCAGTATTTGCAGTAACTTTATACCAAAACTATTATGAATAATGAGAACTGGCTATATTTGTACAGTTCAACTGTGATTTGAGAAAGTAAATCTCGTTTTTTTAAACTAGTATCTCACCTTAAACATGAAATATGTCAAATTTTATTTTTAAAATAAAATATTAAATTCTAAATTAGTTCCAGCTTTAGGTAAAGATTAAAAAAATTTAGAAAAGGTTGTTGATACTCACATGAGGGTGGAGGACCATTGTGTTCTTTTTTGGTTCTGTTTTGGCATTTTCGTTGTTCTAACACTTAGGCTAGGAGGTTGTTAATGGTTACTGTACAGAAGAGCTGTACAGCAGAGCTTCTCCCAGGGACTGCTGTAGAACAGCAACTGCTGTGGAAGGGAAAACTGCCTCAGCCACCACCCTTCCTCTTGTGTGTCTCTGCCTTAAGCATGAGGCTGCCATGGAGTGAAAAGTGCAACTGTCTGCTTAAGGAAGGGCACTACAGTGTCCTGTCCTAGTCAGAAGGATGTTTACCTGCCCTTGCCCTGTTAGTAGCAGTCCCATCTGTTTTGCTGTGCAGAGGACACAAGGTAAAAGGTAAGCACTTGGTTCAGAGAACAGAGCTCTTTCCCAGCTGTACCCCAGAACCTACTACAGAATCTGACACACCACACACACACACACACACACACACACACACTATGCGGGATCAAAATAAATAAATAAAATAAAGATCTATTGACAACTAAAAAATATTAAAAGAAAAAATGTTTAATGTGTTATAGTCTCTGAGTGCTCAGAGGAGTTGGGAGTGGAGTAGATGTACCTTCTGCTGTCCTCTTTAGATATGACATTGTTGGCATTTAGGTATCACTGCTTATAGAACACATGGGAGTTGGCAGTCTGAGAGAAAAGTACCTTGGAAATACATGCAGTTTATTTAATAGTATGAATTGTATTTCAGGATATACCTTCCTTTGAATTTGCATTCAAAGATGAGCGTATTTCTCTCACTATTGTGGATGCTGTTATCAGTCCACCCACAGTTCCAAAAGGGACCATCTGCAAAGAACTCAACATTTATCCAGCTGAATGTCGGGGCCGAAGGAGTACCTACCGTGGGAAGCTGACAGTGAGTATTCATGACAGTGTGTGACACTCCCTCCGTTTTTTGAGAATAGGGCTGATTCCTAATAAGAATTCTCTTTTGGTGCTGTCATCTAAGAGATTCCATTTTCTAAACCTAAAGCATAAAATCATTTTAATTGTTTTCCTCTTCCTCACTTTAAAAATACTTGTTTCTCCAGATTCAGATATTTTAAGTAATTTTTCCTCTCATTTTCATTTAGGCTGATATCAGCTGGTCAGTGAATGGAATCTCAAAAGGCATCATCAAGCAGTTTCTTGGCTATGTTCCCATCATGGTGAAGTCCAAGCTTTGCAACTTATACAGCCTTCCTCCTCGAGCCCTCATTGAGCACCATGAGGAGGCAGAGGTAATCACAGGGTCCAGGCTATGGGTCAGTAGCCAATCTCAGCTGGGAGTGAAAAGTCAGGAAGTTGTCATTGGGAGCCAGTTTACCTGTCTCTGCTCTTTATAGGTAAAGTGGGGCATTATCTTGTCTACGTACTACATATGGCCCTTGACAACTGTCAACTGAGACAGTGTAGAAGAGTGGCTCTACAGTTAGAGCTTTAGGGGAAGAACTGGCGGGTTTTCCCCAATTTTCTTCCTCTTCCTCCTTTTCTTTCTCCTCTTCCTGGGGATTGAACCCAGAGCCTTGGACACTCTAAGCACACACTCTACCACTGAGGTACACTCCCAAACTTAATTTCCTGAATGATATAGATTTAGATATATTTACAAGAATTTTGTTCTTTTAAAGCTACCTTAAAGTATGAAACTTGTCAGAGATTTCTGCTTTACTGTCAGTAAGATCTGTCATAATGATTCATATACCTTCCCCATTTTCTTTGTGCTGATAGGGGCTTTGGAGTATTGGCTTAAAGTAGTTAAGATGTACAGACTCTACCTACAACAGGGAGACTGTTATGCAGTGGGTTTTGCTGTCAGATTTGGGTGTGATGCCCAGCTGTTCACTTAGCAAAGTTTTGTCTCCTTGAGCCTCAGTTTCCTTTGCTGAAGATAGGCATAGTAGCTGTTTAGCTCATGTTTATGGGGATTAAATATTACAGTAACAGAATAGCTGGCCTGATGTGCCTGTTTCAGAGGGCATTTAGTAAGTAGCAACTCTTTATTACAGAAATGTGATCAACCAGAGCTATTAAAAATATTTTCCTATTTTTAGTTAATCCAAATTTCTGGCTTTCAGTGCTGTCCTGTAGTCAGATGGTTTTTAACTTATTTGGGAAACTGTATGAAAGGAAAATAGTTGGCATTTTTATGTTTAGACTTCTCTCTGGAGTAATTTTTTTTATAATGTCTTTTGAAGATTGACATTTTAGGAGGACAGGAGGACAAATTAGGTTGTGCCTGTCTGGTAGGGACAGTGCCCTGTTCTTTTTCCATGCTTTCTTCTGTGTCCCTAGGCCTTTCTCATGTAGTTGAGAAGACTGGGTTCACACACATCCATGCTGTTTTCAGGGCTTCTGTAGTCCCTTTCCTCTCTGCACTGTGTACTGCATCTGGCTAGAAATAAGGTTCGTGTTTAGTTAGTCATGTACCTTTGTTTAACAAATTATAATCCATCTCTTTGGTAGGAAATGGGAGGCTATTTTATAATCAATGGCATTGAGAAAGTCATCCGAATGTTAATAATGCCTCGGAGAAATTTCCCCATTGCCATGGTCAGACCGAAGTGGAAAAGCAGAGGGCCTGGCTATACTCAGTTTGGTAAGTTTTAGTGACCATCAGGATTTTTTTTAGAAAGTTTAAAACTGATTTTTAAAAACACAGATGAGAGCTGGGGATATTGCTCAAGTAGAGTGCTTGCCTTGCAAGCATAAGGCCCTAGGTTCAATCCCTGACACCACAGACAAACACAGATGAATCTATGTAGAATGTTTAATATTTTTCTCTTACATAATTTTTTTCTATTAAGCATTTCTGTGAAAATATTCATAATGGGGAGGAAGAAATGGAGAGATTGATCAAAGGGTACAGATGTTCAGTTATAAGATGAATAAGCTGGCATCGCCACTGTGGGTACTAATACTATATCGTTTACTTGAAATTTGATAGTACAGTAGATTCAAAGTGTCATGACCCCACATATATGTACACACACACACACACACACACACATATACAGATGAAAACTATGGATGGTGATTGATGTTTTAATCAGTTTGTGGTAATCATTACACAGTGTACAGATTCCTCTGCTTAGGATAGGGTCCTGTTCTAATAAACCCATCCAAGGTTGAAACTTCTGTATATCAAAAATGCTATAAGGGGCTGATGATATAGCTCAATGGTAGAGTGCTTTCCTAGCATGTGTAAGGCCCTGGGTTCAGTCCTTGGCACTGAAAGAACACAGTATACATCTAACCTACCCAGAGTCATAGCTTAGCTTTGCCATGCTCAGAACACTTGTGTTAACCCTCAGGTGGGCAAAATCATCTTAACAGAGTCTGTTTTATAAAGTATTGATTGTCTCATGTCCACAAGGTGAGCTTTTTGTGATCATGATGGGATATGAATATACAAAACAGAGTCCAGAAACACTGGCAACACAGTACATTGTAGACCGTCAGTTCCTTACCCTCTTGGTCACTTGGCTGACTGGGAGCTCCCAGAGAGTATCATACAGCATTGAAGCCTGGGCAAAGATCAAAATTTTAAAATGGCCGGGCCTCAGTGGTACCTGCCTGTAATCCCAGTGGCTTGGGAGGCTCAGGCAGGAGGATTGTGAGTTCAACTTAATGAGACCCTAAGCAACTTAGAACTTGTCTCTAAATAAAAAATATAAAGGACTGGGGATGTGGCTGTTGTTAAACATCTCTGAGTTCAATCTTTGGGACCAAAAAAAAAATATTCAAAAATGGAAGCATGATCTTTATTGAATGGGGAATGACTTTTGTACCATGGTAAAGTGGAAAAAATCACTATCAGGAAGGTCATCAAATCACTTTAAATAAATCACTTTAATAAGAGTCATATCTGATAAAACATTTTATGTTGGGAAATCTACTTTTGTTTGTTCAAACTGAAAGACTATACATGTGTTTCTGTTACTGGATATGAAGATGAAGACTGGTCACGGGTGAAGTCAGGGGGCAGGTACCTTGGAAGTCTTTGGTTCCAGCTGCCTTGGCACTCCCCTCAAGGTCTGTGACTGACAGCCTCCTGACCTGTGTTTGAGCACTCTATGATAGTGCCTGGCTTCGCAAGACAGCATGTGGCATTCTTTGGCAGTCCTGACAGTTACATGATTTATCCTTATAAATGAGACAAAAATCAGCCTTTTAATTGTAGTCATACATATGGCACCTAGAAAAAAACAGTGTTTCAGTGTGTCAGAATGTCTAGCTATTATTGTTTCTTCTACATCTTGTGTGTGGGTGAGTGAAAGGGTTTCTGATGGAGGGATGGGCTGCCTGTAGACTAATTGTTAAGAAACTTATTTAATAGAAGAACCACAGGAGACAGTTGTCCTTTGAAGCAGGGTTGTGACTGATGGAGCCATACCAATCTGGCTCTAATGGCAGGAAGAGCCCACCTGTCCTTTATTTACAGTCATATAGTAAAAGGGGGACCAAGAGGAGCTTCTGTGAGAAACAGGATTGGGTGGAGCCTTTTGCTGTAGCGGGTCATCCCAGCAAGACCTGCAGATGCCCAGCGGTGAGCCACTGTACAGATACCACATGCCTCAGGCCATCTGGAACAATCTCTTAATGATTGCTAGTTCCTGGAAGCCTGATTTCCATGTCTGACAGCTCACTGAACCTGGTTTGCTGATCATAGATGGCTCCCCACAGCTATTTATTCTTTTCCTTCAGTTGATGTGGTATGTCTTTGCAGTCTTTGGAGCTGAAATAATTTTTGCCTTGTCTTTAAATTGAAATAATTTAAGAGTCTAAAGTTCTGCTTTTCTGTGTTTGAGTTGTTGGATCAGGCCACCATCTCTTGACCAGACTCTTTTGGTGGTGGGGATTTAAAGCACTGAACAGCCCTGTTCTGCAAGGTGCTGGAACTATAACATGCCTAAGATGTGGGCCCTGGCCTGGAAAGAAACTTTGAAGTTTGGTTAAATTCTTGGCTTTGGTTATTTTAAATCACAGTTTCACATTCTGGGAGATTTTGCACTCCAGAGGATATTTGGCAAGGTCTTAGAGACATTTTTGGTTTTCATTCTTGGCTACACTTAGTGATTTGGCTTAAATTATATCTAAGAGAGTAAAATAATTCAGAGAAAAATAGTAATTGAAGAAATTACAGTCTTACCAAGTTTCTGATATTTTCCTCTTTGTTTCAATAGGAGTTTCAATGCACTGTGTGAAGGGAGAATATTCTGCAGTTAATATGAACCTTCACTACCTGGAAAATGGCACAGTTATGTTGAACTTCATTTACCGGAAAGAGCTATTCTTTCTTCCTTTAGGATTTGCACTTAAGGTATGACTTGCTGAATGTTTTCTTTTGTTAGGAAGAGATTCATTGGAGGTAGTATCCTGTGCAAATTGGATGGGTTCTCTGTCAGATATATGCTGTACCAGTTATCTACTGCTCCATAACAAATTGCCTCAAAATTCCATAGCTTGAAATGTCAGTAAACATTTTTCTGTCACAGTTTCTGTGAGTTGGGGGTTTAGGAGTGGCTTGACAGGGCACTTCCGGCTTGGGGATCTCAATAACTTGCAGTGAGATGTTAGCAGGGGTGGCGGTGGGCTGGAGACTCCACTTTCATGGTAGTACACTCACTGGCGAGTCAGTGCTGGCTGTTGGCAGGTGGTCTCAGTTCCTCTTACCCATCTTCCCCCACATAGTTAGCCAAGAGGACAAGGTGGAAGCCACAGTTCCCTTCATGACTCAGCCTTGGGAATCTAACAATGTCTTTTTTTGCTGTATGGTTTTAGTAATGGAGGCCAGCAACACTCACTGAATGTGGGAGGAGACTATATAGATTTGTGATTATCAAGAGGTGAGGACCACTGGAAGCATCTTGGTGTCCAGCCATCTTACAAAGAATACTGTATTTTGTAGAGTTCACTTCAGTTCAACAATAGTGGAGTGCTAATTTTTCTTGGTTATTAAAGTGATTAGAGGAGAGAATTGTAACTAAACAAATAAATATTTTTGTTATTATTGGCAAATGATTAAAAAGAAACCTTTTTTTTATTCTAGGCACTTGTCAACTTTCCTGATTATCAGATTTTTCAGGAGCTCATCAAAGGAAAAGAGGATGACTCTTTCTTTAGGAATTCTGTCTCTCAGATGTTGAGGATTGTAATGGAAGAGGGTTGTTCCACTCAAAAACAGGTCCTTAACTATCTAGGGGAATGCTTCAGAGTAAAACTCAATCTTCCTGACTGGTACTCTAACGAGCAAGCTGCAGAGTTCCTGTTCAAGTATGTGTGCTTGACCTGTGTTTTGGAGCTGAGGGGTTGGGAGGAGGGATGTCAGTGGTCTTTAGTGGAGTACAGATTGTTCTGATGAGTCATCTGGGAATCAGTGAACGTGGTCAGGTCCAGCCAGTATGGGCTAACTTTGTCTCTGGCCATTCTCACCTTTCTCTCTCCTTATGGTCATTTCAGTTCATTTTATTGTACTTCTTTTGTTTTGAAATTATTTCAGACTTCCAGAACATTGTCCAAATAGCACATTGGACACTATAGCTGCTGAAGTAGTTCATGTTTTAGACATTTACTTGATTTCTTTGTATGTCAGATGCACTTGTTACAAGTGTCCTGTTATTCTGTTTCACCACAGCAAGAACCTTGTCTTATGTAACCACTGTATGACTATCAGAGGAGCCCAGCTCTGGAGCAGTACTGTCTAGTATATAGCCACGTGCTGAGTGTTTGAAACGGGACTGGTGCAACTGAGAGACTGAATTCTTAATTTGATTTAGTTTTAATTAAATAGTCACATAGGCCAGCACAGTTCTAGACTGGGTGAGGATATTCTATTCTTTTGCTAATGTTGCTAGTAAAGGTAAAAAGTATTTTTTTGGAGAAAGGAGTTTTACTTTAAGTAAGCATAAATCTGGGCACAAGGGTGCATGCCTATAATCCCAGCAATTTGGGAAGCTGAGGCAGGAGGATCCCAAGTTCAAGGCCAGCCTGCACAACTCAGCAGGACCCTGTCTCAAAATAAAAAGGGGTGGGGTTGTAGCTTAGTGGTAAAGTGACTCAAGGTTCAATCCCTAGTACCTACCAAAAAAAAAAAAGTTGACACAAATTAGGGACCTGGTGAGAAGGACATTAAGTGGGATTAGCAGCTAAATTGTTTGAAACTTTTTCTTTTCTATTTTACAGCCAGTGCATCTGCATCCACTTGAAATCCAGTACTGAAAAGTTTTATATGCTTTGTCTCATGACTCGGAAGCTCTTTGCTTTAGCCAGAGAAGAGTGCATGGAGGAGAATCCTGACAGTTTGGTGAATCAAGAAGTCCTTACCCCTGGTCAGCTCTTCCTTATGTTTCTAAAGGTAAATCTGTGTGCTCTCACCCTGTGCATCTTGTGCAATTCATGGAGTGCTGTGGCTGCATCCAGCAGTATTGTTTTCTGCATGTTTATAATTTCTGATTTTGGCATCTGCAGAGTCTTCCTTTTTGTTTGTTTAACAGCAAGGACTTAATCAAAAATCCTAGCTTATTCCAGGTTCAGAAATTTGTTTGATATTTTTATAGTGTGTAAAGACAACATCAAATCTTGGTCATAACATTGATGATATAGTATAAATGGCCTGTATACATATGTATAATAAATCCTTGGTATTTGCAGATTCTATATGTTCAAATTCACTACTTGCTGAAGTGATTTGCTTTACCAGGGTCAGTACCCAGCACTTCCTTAGCCATTCACAGACATGGGCACAGAGGACCCTGATCCATATGTTCCCAGTTGAGGTTGAATGAGGCAATGCTATGCTGCCTTCTCTCAGCTGTCATATCGTAAACAAGGGTCCTTTGTGAGTTCTACTGAGTGCTGTTTTTCACATTTTTGTGGGTTTGTGTATGTGTGCGTGTGTGCACGCTGTGCTTTTCAGAATGGCCTATAGTGCCAAAGTGCCATTTGGTACCTCTGAAATCGAGAAGGCTATGATCTACCTCACTGAACGCATGTTTAATGTTAGTGAAGCAACTGTATATATTAAATAAGGTTTGCTGTGACAAACACAAGTAAAATAAGGTGTTGTGTGTTGACCAGTTGCTAAAGTGTTCTGACCAGAGACTGGTAGGAACCGAGCTCTGCATTTCCCTGGGAACAGTGGTCCAGTTCTTACTAACTCAGTGTTTATAGTGTGGCATAGAACATGAACAAGCGAGACTTGACTGTGTGTCTGTGTACACAGTGGGAGTTGGCGTGGTAAAAAGTGATTTCATAGGAAAGTTGATTCCATAGTATTTTAAATTTTGCATATTATCCCTGAAAAGCTTTAATCTGAAAGGTAATGTCATAGGTTGGAAGATGGAGAGGGCTAAAGTTGAAGAAAGAAAATTCTCCTAATTCCTCTTCATCAGGTTAATAATTCTTACCGGAAAGTAATTATTTTTGTTTCTGTTTGTTTTGTTCATAAAATTGGATTGAAAAATTTTGGCACCCTGTAATTTCCCTGGTAAAAATCTAAATCAGCCAGCAAAAGTTTGCCGTTATTGGTGGTCTATCAGGCACATTTCCTTTTTTTTTTTTTTTTTTTTTTTTTGGTTTTTGGTACTGGGGATTGAACTCAGGGGCACTCGACCACTGAGCCTCATCCCTAACCCTATTTTGTATTTTATTTAGAGACAGGGTCTCACTGAGATGCTTAGCGCCTCACCATTGCTGAGGCTGGCTTTGAACTCGTAATCCTCTTGTCAGCCTCCCAAGCCACTGGGATTACAGCACTGTGTCTGGCACTATGTCCTTACAGTGAAGCATGGGACATAGTATCCCTGTGCTGTCAGCATGTCTTCAGAAGCAAGCCATTAGTAAGGTGACCTATGTCAGCAACAGAGGAGAGCATCTGATTTCCTTACCTTTCACTAGCTCTATTTAAGCTTCCAAACCTCTGAATCTGAGGTGTGAAAACCATCTTCAGAAGATACCTGACAGTAACATAGGAGGAATCCCAGACTTCTCTAGCTGTTGCACTGAGCGTGGCTGCAGAGATCAAGGGTCACTGTGGGATCCATGTGATTGGTTCTAAGGGCTATGTAACAGGAGAGGAAGTGGGAGTACTGACAGCTGCCTCTCTGCGCCTTGGAGCAGGTCAGGTAGACTCTGCTCACCATTCCCTGTGGTGTCTCCCTCCCTGCCACAGGCATGGTCTACTTGTCTCTCAGATCAGCACCACGTTATACCTGTCAGAAAGGCTGGGGAGCACCATATGAATGCCACCTTGGAGGTTTGCTCACTTATGCTGCTTGTGAAGTGTGCAGACTGCATTCTGAGTCCTGGTCTCCATCTGTAGTTTTAGCTCTAGAAAGTTCCAGAACAAAAAAAGTGACCTGACCTGTAGGAGACTTTGTAGCTTCGCTTGTCCTCCTCCATGTGACTGTGTGGATCTGTAGAGGTGTGTTTGATTTCAAGTTAGGATCCCAATGTTGGGCACTGCATGCTTTACACACCTGTCAGCTTTCTGGAGAAGTCTGCAGAATTCTTGGTACTGAAATAATTTGGCCCAAGAGTTTTCAGTGGTCCTCTCATGCTCTGCTCCCTGGAGGAAGGTTTGTTGTGAGGCTTGAACAAACATGCACAATGTCATCTCCTAGTGTGTGCCTGACAAATGCTAGTTCTCAGAAATGACCATTGAACAGTGTGTGTATATATTGGAAAACATCCCATTATAATGGGATATAGTTGGAAAACATCCCATTATAATCCATAGATTGGAACAATCATGTGTCAATTAAAAACAAAACTAATTAAAAAAAAGAGAGACAATAAACAGTCCTCTGAGGGAGGAGAGAATGTACCTCTTAATTTTTTAGGCTGCCAAACTTTTGCCCAGGTCTCTGACCTGCATCTTGGTGACTTTCTTTCCTCTTGCTGGCTTTTTGTCTTCAGTTGCTCTTCAATTATGTTTCAGATTTACAGGAGACAGTGTCAGTCTTCCCTTTGGACTGTGGCTGTCTTGGGTGTTGGATCTCATTTGGAGACCTCTTGCTCTTAGCTGTGTTTCTTCTTGGGAACCCAGTGACTGTTGCTTTGGTCTCAACACTTTATGTTTGATTGTTCTGACTGCTTGATAAGAGCATTTAAATTTAAAGCTTATCTAAGGCCAAAACATTAATGTGGATGTTCTAGAGCAGTGTTCTGCCCCACCTAGTGCATGTAGGGCTTTACTCCTCCACCTGTCTCCGTGGTCTAGACATGTATTTGGTTGCCACGACTTGAGGGGTGCTGCTGAGCACCCTGCACTGCACGGTAAAATCTCTACCACACAGTCTGCAGCTCCTGGGTTGGCAGTGCTGAGGAAGAAACCCTGGTCTAGATGAGTTTGTGTCTTCTCTCTTAAGAAATGCTTGGCCTCCAGCAGGATGTTGAAAAGCTGTTTTTAAGGTTTGTGGTTTACATTTTTCACGTCAAGTGTATAAATTAATGGACTATTATTGATGGCACAGATTATGTGAGAGTGAATATGGAATTTGTGATAATTAGATCGTTTACTGTTTAAAATTTAAATTTTCTCCTTATTTCAGGAAAAAATGGAAGCTTGGTTAGTGTCTATTAAAATAGCTTTAGATAAGAAGGCTCAGAAGACTGGTGTGTCCATAAACTCTGAAAATTTGATGAAGATTTTTAGTATGGGAGCAGACCTTACAAGACCATTTGAATATCTTCTTGCTACTGGGAATCTGCGTTCAAAAACAGGTGAAATTAAATAGTTAGGCTTCACTTTAGTTATGTTTTTAAAACTATTTGCATAATATAGGTTTATATGTCACTTAGGAAGGTTCTTTTTTTTAGAGTGAACTCACTTTCACTGAAGACAGATTTTATAATAAATTTTGATGAATGTCAATCTGAAGAGCTTTAGACAGGTGTCTGTGGCTTTCATCCTAGTGGGCACATTCTTGCCTTAGGTGTCTCAGGAAGACAGCGTAACAGGAGGCCTGGAAGGACTGCTGTAGGCCCATCCCTGAACCAAGGGCTTTGGAGTGACCTGGGAAACTGAAAAGGCCATAATGGGGCCCAGCCATTTGCTTTTTTTTTAAAAACAGGTGCTACTGGTATAGATTCTGCAGATTCTTGTTAGCTCGCTAGCAATGCTTATGTATTTTCCAGTGCTCTTAGATGAATTTAATTACTTGTGATTTTATTATCATTTAATGTTCTCCCACAAAGGAGGTAGTAGTGGAAAAGATAGGCAACCAGTTGCGGCCAATAGATTTCTGAATCCTTGGAATTTTAAATATTATTTTCTGTTTCTATTAGGATGAACAGAGTGAATGTTATAATGACCTACTCTGCTCTGTAGAGTTCTCTGAGACTTTGTCATCAAAGCCTTTGTTATCAAAGCCTCAGAAGTAGACATTTTTTGGAAAAGTTGGGCCTGTTTTTGAGTGACTTTTATTTTATTAAGGTCTTGGCTTCCTGCAAGATTCTGGACTTTGTGTTGTGGCTGACAAGCTGAACTTCATACGATATCTCTCCCATTTCCGCTGTGTGCACAGAGGGGCTGATTTTGCCAAGATGAGGACCACCACTGTGCGTAGGCTGCTACCAGAGTCCTGGGGTTTTCTTTGCCCTGTGCACACCCCAGATGGGGCACCTTGTGGTCTGATGAACCACCTAACTGCCACATGCGAGGTCGTCACAGAGCTTGTGTATACAACATCTCTTCCAGCTCTGCTCTGCAGCTTAGGTATGTGGGGTCTAGCAAGAAACATTCTTGTTTGGGTTTGTGGTTGTTAACAGGTGCAAACCATTAAGGCATGTTTGTTTTGGGTATTTAGCAGAGAATTCTTACAAAAATTCTATTTCACTACTCCATGAAGTAGTGGAACTATATTCTTGGCTTCTTTACAGAAGATTGCATTCTTTGGAAATGAAAATCAGAAAAATTAAAAGTTGTAGGGTTTCTTTTTTTTTTTCTTAAAATCAAAACAGTTGAAGTAGACCAACAGTTGATATTGAAAGCAAGCAAACTATTATGTAACTTTTGGAGGCACTTTTTCTGCATCTCTTGGTGGACCATTGTATCTCTTAAGTAGCAAGCAGTGCTGGTTGTAGGAAGACAGTTCAAAAGGAGACTGTCCTCTGTTCCCTGATGTCATCAATGGTAAGTATGGTTCCTGGGAGCCCAGTAGCTGCTGTCTGCTTTGCCTAAAACATGCTCCTGTTCTTCCAGGTTTGATACTGAACTTGAGTTGACCTTCATAGGTACAGATAGCACCCTTTTCTTTGGGTGTTAATATAGTCTGTCCTGGGGTTCTCTGGTTGTGATTGAGAAACCAAAAGTGCTCTGTCTTTGGTGGTTGGTGGTGGGTCTCCAGGGGATTAATGTTTATATAGTAAAACTTCTGTTCATATGGTTCAGGTGATGGAATTCTTCGGCAACCCGAGGATCAAGTCATTTCTGTGTAAAAGTAATTCTTGGGGCTGGGGATATAGCTCAGTTGGTACAATGCTTGCCTTGCAAGTACAAGGCCCTGGGTTCAATCCCCAGCCCCCCAAAGAAAGAAAAAAAAAGTAATTTTCCAAACTAGAAAGTAACCTGTGAGAGGAAGCCTCAGGGGAAGTTACTAAGATGCAAAAGATAGAATCTGTGTAATTTGTACTTTTGCCCTCTGCAGGGAAAAGAATAATTGTGTGTATTACCAGTGATTAAAAGTGTCAAAGTCCAGGAGAAGGTAGAAAGGAAGAAAGAAAAAAGTGGAGAGGCAGAAAGTATCTCCACTGCAGAGGAAGAGGTGGGAAGGGTGGTTTGCTCCAGCACTGGGGAAGGTGACAGAAGAGCAAAGGAGACTGCGTTCTGCAGGAAGTGTTGGGACGACAGACATAGCAGACCTGTGGCTGCCAGGGAAACATGCTGCCTTCAGAGGTGGTCGTGGTGTGTGGAAGAGGGTTCTTTTTTACTTAGTTGCAGTTGATTTTCATTATCTATAGCACTTGTATTCTATAAATTCATTGCTAACACTCAATTATCAATACTGAACCCTGCTCTGACTACTGAACCCAGACTCCCATCCCAAGTCTAGCACTGGGCTCACAGCCAGCAGCACTGTGACTGGAAGCTTATTGAACACGTGTTTTCTCTATAAGGTTTATTATAGTTGCCTTGCCCTTAGGGACACTGGGCAGCATTTCAGCATTACACTTGAGGGCCGTTTAAAGCCATGAAACACCAACAAAAAGCACAAAATTGCAAAAAATATAGCTTTGAGCAGGGCACTTGACAGTGTGAGATCTGGCACAAGAAGGCAGAAGGTGTACATGAGGTGACTCAAATCTTTTGTTGGATGACATCGAAATTGCCCATGGTATTAATTCGGTAGTTACAAATCAAATGTGGCATATGGGCAGTTATGTGCATATCAATCTGCAAATAATGAGGGTCAACTACAATTAGGTTCTTTTGGGAAAAGTTAATAGACTTCCATGACTCAGAAATCAGCATGTGAGAAAGAAGTTATATAGTGGAAAGTTTCATTATACTCTACCCCTGGCTAGTTGCTCATAGGCACAGTACCTAGTATCACCTGCATCCTTGTTGACATGATTTATACTTTAATACAAAATTACCTGTTTAGAGGGAGCATAATTAGAAATATAAACTGATAAAGCAGTATCCACCCTGCCTGGAGGGGATTGGGTAAAGCATTCTGCATTGATTGTTCTGTTTGCTGTCTTCACCAGGGGTCACTCCTGTCGATGGGATGCCACATCGACCCTACAGTGAGTGCTACCCTGTCCTGCTGGATGGCCTCATGGTGGGCTGGGTTGATAAGGATCTTGCTCCTGGCATCGCAGATTCTCTCCGACGTTTTAAGGTGATTTTGAACCTTTATGAATTCTTTTGCCCCTTGACTTTTGGTTTCTCAGGCCTTTTCTAGTTGATGAGGTAGCCCCAGGGTAGTCTGGAGCTGCCTAACTCTCAGGGGTGGAAGCTAATTACAAAAGTGCCTGTACCTTCCCTCTAGTGGTGGAGTCTTGCGTTGTACCAGAGTTACAGGTTGGGATAAGTGACTGATACCTAACTCACATGCATTTTTTGCTGGTTTCATTGAGGCCTCAGTCTGTTTGTCTTAACAAATTCTAACTTTAAGAGTACCACCATTTACTGTATAAAAAATCCTTTAAATTAGGTTTGTATGTTACTTCCTCATGGTGACATTTGGGACATTTGACATTTCAGGAAGCACATGATGTTGGTTTGGCCCCGGGGAAAAGTTAATTTTAATTCTTATTAGGTTATGTAATTGTAACTGTAAAATTACTAACAAGTAATTTGTCGAGAGACAGTTGAAAGGTACATGAAGCCCCTTTTTCACCAACTGGTTAATTTGTTCTTTCTGATTTATCCGTGCTGCATTGGGGATTCTCTGCAGAGTTCATGGTTGCGGTGGTGGTTGCTGAATGCGGTTTCCTGACTGTCATTTGTTCTGTTAATTAGTAGCTATTCTGTGACAGTGATTTTTGTTTCTTCTCTATTTGTTTATTTACATCAGCATAGATTCACAGATGCTCATTTTATTTCATGAGCGTTCTGTTGCTAGTTTGTTTTTTTGTGCACGCTCCCCCCAGGGACCGAACTCAGGGTGTGCATATGCTAAGCAAGTATTCTATCATTGAGCCGCACCCCTGCCCACTATCATTTCTTTTAATGCTCAAATTGTATTAGATTTGGTCAGTTGGAACCCCTCTGGACTGGTTCCTTTTTTTTTTCTGGTAAATATACATAAAAATTTTTACTGCTTTAACCACTTCAAGTATGCAATCCAGTGGCCTTGGGCATGTTCACGCTGTTGTGAACTGCTGCCACCATCTACCTCTACATCTCTGCCATGGTCCTGAGCTGCAGCTTGGTGCCAATTGAGCCCTGCCTCTTCATCCCCTCTCCTGATTCTGCTCTCTGCTGTTTTACTTTCTGTCTGTGGATTTGACTGCTGTAGGTCTCTTGTGTAAGTGGCATACAGTGTCTTCTTGTGACTTGTTTGTTTCATGTAGCATAATGTCCTCAAGGTTCATCGAGTCTTTTTCATGGCATGTGTCACCGTTTCCTTCCTTTTAAGGTTGAGTGACAGTCCTTCGTGTGACTGTACTACATTTTGTTTATTTGCTTGGCTATCATTGCTGTGAACATTGCTATACAAATACCTATTCAAGTCTGCTTTCCATTCTTTTTTTTTGAACCAGGAATTGAACCCAGGGGAGCTTAACCCAGGGGAGCTTAATCCCCAGCCTGTTGTATTTTTTATTTTGACACAGGGTTTCACTGAATTACTTAGGACCTTGCTAAGTTGTTGAAGTTGGCTTTGAACTTGTGATCCTCCTGCCTCAGCCTCCCTAGTTGCTAGGATTATAGGCATATGCCACCATGTCCAGCTGCTTTCAGTTATTTTAGGTTACATATCTAGAATTGGAATTTCTGGATCACATAGTAATTTTACATTTAATTTTTGACACCTTTGCAGGGGAAATTCAAGTTTTCCTTTAGATGTATTAATAGGGTATGTTAATTCATTCTCTGATAATAGTAATGAATAATGAGTCAATTTTGTGGAAAGATCCCATTGGGCGCTGGTGGTTGTTTTCTTAATATTTAAGGAGTACCACAATAGTACTTTAAAACTGAGTGCAGTGGCGTACACCTGTAATCCCAGCTACTTGTGAGGCAGAGACAGAAGAATTGCAAGTTTGAGTCTCAGAACTTAGCAGGACCCTGTCTCAAAAAAAGTGGGGATCTGGGGATATAGCTCAGTACTAGAACAATTGTCTAGCATATGCAAAGAAACTTTGGATTCTTCTCCCAGTATTGGGTGAGAAAGTAGTAGTTCGATGGTTTTTTTTCCCAAGTCAGGGACTTGCTGTTATTGCTGTGCTTCATAGAGGAAAGAATGTCACAAGTGAGTCTGCGTTTCCATCTGGGGCAGGGGCCCCTCCTGCAGGAGGTGTGTTTGCAGGTGTAGGACCAGAGCAGGTGCAGAAGCCCCAGTGGCTCAGGAGCAGGTGGGGTCTGTTAGGGACAGCTGAGGCCAGAAGTCCAATGTGAGAGGCAAAGAGGCAATAAGGCTAGTAGAAGATGTGGTTCATTTTAATTTTTAGTTTTTAATTTAAGGTGTTTTAAAATCAGCATTCGTAAGAGTTCTGTTTTGTAAAAAAGAAAGTTTTCCTTGCCTTGGAATAGTTGGTAAAGCATTAGAAATTCTTTATTTTTATTAAGGGATTAATCTTCTTAGGCCTGATGTTTCTATTAAGATCTGTTGTAGTAGCTTGCATATTTTTCATTTTCTCTTAGTTTCCAAGACTGCTGATTTCTAAAATTTTGTCGCTAATTTCTTTTGATCTACTTTATTCTTTTTAGCTTTTGAGTTAAGAGTTTATTTAAAAACCCCACTTGGCAGATTTGCAGTACGGAATACAATGTTAACTGTAGTGTTGGCTATGGTCACATGCTGTACAGTGGATCTTATTCTTCTGGCATAACCAGCCTCTGCTGAGTTCTGCCTTTGCCCAGCATCCTTTGATCTTTATTGATGATGTGTTTAGCTGTGAATCCCCATAAGTTCTGACACAGGGTCTTACTATTTTTTTTTTAATTTTTGTAATTTTGATATGTATTTCTCCTTCACCCAGGAGTTGTTTAATAGTTTTTGGATTTTCTTTTTTCAATTCCCAGGTGGAAGGGTGTTTTCATGTAATATATTTAAAAGTAAAACAATCATCTATATGTCAGACTTAGAGAGCAAGCTTTATTTACCTTTTTCCCAACCTTGTAACTAGTTTGCCTGATATGGGACCTGAGCCAAGGCAGTGTAGGACTTTTGCCATTTCTGAATAAGAGGTGAATGGCATTCTGTGTGGGAATGAGACTGACAGGGACAGCTGTGGCCCTAGGTTTATTGATAGTGTGACATAATTTTTTAAGATAGTGCTTCGTCTTGTAGCAAGGAGGTAGAGTGGCGTAAAGCTTGGCACGTACTCTTAACTGCTTTCTGTTATTGGAAAACAGGTGTTGAGAGAAAAAAGAATTCCTCCCTGGATGGAGGTGGTCCTTGTCCCCATGACAGGAAAGCCGAGTCTGTACCCAGGGCTGTTGCTCTTTACCACTCCTTGCCGACTGGTGCGGCCTGTGCAGAACTTGGGCCTGGGCAAAGAAGAACTGATTGGCACAATGGAACAGGTACCTGCAGCATGTGCAAGGGCGGTCTTTGTGCTTGTGCAATGTACAACCTCCAGAGGCTTCACTGTTGCTTTTAAGGGTATTGTTTCATCAATAATTAAGCATTTGAAAGAAAGTCAGAACTTACTTTCTCTTTGTGACCAGTGTTGGCCATTTCCGTGTCTTGCCTTATTCCATAAAACCTGAGGGAGGCTTGGTTGTCACCTTGACTGTCTTTCCCATCCTGCCCACCTCCCAGAGCACCTTTGCCTCTAGCTTTGCCCTAGCTGGAGAGAGTAAAGTTTCTGTCACTCTCAGGCTTTGCTTACATCTTTGCAATTTCACAACTTGGCTTTGTGCTTCTTAACAAAACTTGTCTTTCATGCGGTTCCCCTTCACAGCTGAACCTGGGTAGGTTTGGGGTGAAGTGTGAGATGAGTGGTATTTCTAAGTGGAAGCTTCCTGTGTTCCCCAGAGGGTCCCTTCAGCATTCATGATGCTGGTGAGGGACGCTTCCACTGGGGCCTGAGTGCTACAGGTGGGGAGGGAGGCGGTGAGAGTCGTGGCTATTCTGGGCCTTGCCCTCATCCTTCCTCTTCTGCAGCTCTTCATGAACATTGCTATCTTTGAGGATGAGGTTTTTGCTGGAGTCACCACACACCAGGAACTCTTCCCTCACAGCCTGCTCAGTGTGATCGCCAACTTCATCCCCTTCTCTGACCACAACCAGAGTCCACGAAACATGTACCAGTGCCAGATGGGTAAGGTGGATGGAGGGCAATGGTGGGTACAGTTATGCAAGAACAATGTGCATAACTCTTGTTACTTTGAAGTACTTTTCAAACTTGGATAAAATTTGTAAGAACAGGACAGAGAGCTCCCATAACTGTCATCTTTTCCGTTGACATTTCCCATTGCCCTTTTTTTCCCTTAAAAATATGTTGCAGACAGAAACAGTGTTCACCCCTGAACATTGCAGCATTGGTTCTAAGCAAGGCCCTTCACCCACGCAGCACAGGCTAGTTAGCAAAACCAGGAAAGTTAACACTGATGCAGTTCATAGATTTCATCCTGTGTATGACAGGTGTTTCTGTGCAGCAGGCACTCAACCCAGGATCACATGCTGTGATTAGTCCTTGTGCTATTCAGACTCCTTTGGTTTAGAATAGCTCTTAGCCTCTTTGTTTTTCTTTTCTTTTTTTTTTTTGGTACTGGGGATTGAACCCAGGGGCACTCCCCTTCTGAGTCACATCGCCAGCTCTATTTTGTATTTTATTTAGAGACAGGGTCTCACTGAGTTGCTTAGGGCCTCGCTAAGTTGCTGAGGCTGGCTTTGAACTCGAGATCCTCCTGCCTCAGCCTCCCAAGTGCTGGGATTACAGGCGTGCGCCACCACGCCCGGCTGGATTTTTTTTTAATAATTCATTTTGTTGACTTCATCTGTCATCTAGTGAATTTTTATTTCAAAAATTTTTGATCTAGAACTTATATTTGTTTCTTTTTAATAGTTTCAATTTTCTGAGGTTTCTCTGTACTTTGTGGACATATTTTCCTTCACAGTTTTGAGCATGGATTATGCAAGGTGTTGAATCATTGTCTAATTCCAGCTGCTCGATCGTCTCAGGGCATATCCTGCTCTTATTCTTGAGAGTAGGTCATGTTTCATTGTTTCTTTGTCCACCAGTCATGAATTGCATTGAGGACATTCTGAGTAATATTTTGAAAACTGAATTCTCTACTAACTTCCTGGATAAGATTGATTTTTAGTTTTAATTGGTAGCTACCTTTGCTTTTAGTCACTGTTGTGCAGCCTGGTCCTGTCCCTTGCATGCAGAACCCAGAAATCTGCTGAAGATGCGGACTCAGTTTCTGTGCAGAATTTAAGGCTGTCCCTCTGTAGTTCTCTCCTTTCTGAATCATCCCCTCACTTTCCAGTCACTGTCATGATCTGAGCTCTATTCCTTGGTTCTTTTTTTGTTTGCTTTTTTGTAGTGCTGAGGATTGAACCCAGGGCCTGGTGCATGCTAGGCAGATGCTCTGCCACTGAGCCACATCCCCAACTCTATTTTTTGGCTAAGACAGTAAGGCTGTGAATTTCAATCTAAGTTGTAAATATTGCACTGTTTAGGCCACCAGAGAAAAAAAATTTGAAAAAACTAGGAGCTCACTTAGTGCCATTATTTTTGTCCAGGTGTAAATCCTCAGTTTGATTATTTGGGGTTATTCTCCAGTGCTTTAGCTAGTGGTTTCTATGTGTACAGTTGGTTTTTCCCCTAGGGAGTTGCCCTATGTTACTAAAAGCTGTAAATCTCCTCTATTAAAAAAATAAAAATCCAGTAAGTAAATATATTTAAATGATTCCCTGTACTGTAAAGTAGTACAATGAGTCTTGCCTAGAATATCCTATTACTCAGAATTTACACATATTGACATTTTCCTCTGTGTATAAGGAAGTAACCCAATTCAGTACAAGCAGCTCTCTGCCTTCTCCTACATTCCCCCACTGGTAATATCCTGTAGTTTGTGTATAGCCCTTATATCTATACCCCTTTTGTACTCTTATTACATTACATGGATCCATAAACTACATATAGAATTATTTGGGATGTGCTCCAAATGTACACAAATAGTATGATCATTACATCTGTGTTGGTCAGCTTTGCATTACTGTGACCAGAAGACCCAAGAAGAACAATTTTAGAGGAGGAGAAGTTTATTTGTGACTCACAGTTTCAGTGGTCTCAGTCCATAGATGGATGACTGGCTGCATTGCTCTGGGCCCAAGATGAGGCAGAACATCACAGTAGAAGAGTGTGGTAGAGTAAAGCAGCTTAGGACTTGGCTACCAGGACTCAGAGCCCTTGCTTACCAAAGACAAAATACCCCAAAGGCATGCCCCCAATGATCCACTTCTTCAACCTTACCCTACCAGCCTATAGTTACTACCCAGTTAATCCCTCTCCATGGATTAATGCACTGGTTAGGCTAAGGCTGTCACAACCCAGTCATTTCACCTCTGAACCTTCTTTCATTGTCTCACATGAGCTTTCAGGGGACACCTTATATCTAAACCATAACAGCACCTCACTCTATACTCTCACCCAGTTGTTTTCAAGGTTTGGTCATTTTGGTACTTACAGAACTACTTCATTTTCACAGTTAATATTAGTGTGTAGTAATTATAACCACCATGATTTATTTATTCATTCTTCTATGATGAATGTTTAATTGTTTCAATTTTATATAACATCTTTATAGTTGAAGGCTAAAAAACAAATGCAAAGAATTTTGTTTTCCTCTATAGGTAAGCAGACTATGGGCTTTCCCCTTCTTACTTACCAAGACCGATCAGATAATAAACTGTATCGTCTTCAGACTCCACAAAGTCCTCTTGTAAGACCATACATGTATGATTATTATGACATGGATAACTATCCAATTGGGACAAATGCCATCGTTGCTGTGATTTCATACACTGGCTATGACATGGAAGATGCCATGGTAAGATTTACCAGGAGACATTGTTCCAATGTTTTTTTAACTTTCTTGTTTACTGTGAGATCACTGAAGGAGCACTTAGGTATCCCCCTCTGCCTAGTATTTGGCACATTAGTGTTCTGTTAAATTGTTAGTTCCTCATCTAAGTTGAAAGTGGGCCTTATATTCACAAATATTGAATGTAGGTATGCATCTGTCTTCCGTACTTGAGCACATAGTTCTAGTAAATGTTGAACGAGTAGTCTCTGATGTAGCTACCTTTTATATTTATGCATGATTGGGTCTTAAGCCATTTATGTAGCTGAGTTTTAATAGTATTGATGATTTGTAAAATATGGGAAGAGTTTTAAAATTCAGCACTAGTTATCTTAAGCATTAATATAATCCTACCTGGTTTTCTTTTGAAAATCCTCTGTTGGCCTCAGTTAACAATTCTTTGTCCTCACAGATTCTAAATAAGGCTTCTTGGGAGCGAGGCTTTGCCCACGGAAGTGTCTACAAGTCGGAGTTCATAGACCTCTCTGAAAGGATTAAACAGGGAGATGATAGTCTGGTGTTTGGAGTCAAACCTGGTGACTCCCGGACTCTGCAGAAGTTGGATGGTGATGGACTGCCATTCATAGGGGCAGCACTACAGTATGGAGACCCATATTATGGCTACCTCAACCTCAATACTGGGGAGAGCTTTGTGATATTCTACAAGTAAGTGTGTGTCTCTGCTGTTTTCCAGTGAGGTGATTTCTTAGTGGAATTACTGACTATTCATGAGAGTTGTGTTTTTGGGGGGAGGGTACTGGGGATTGAACTCAGGGTTGCTCAACCACTGAGTCACATCCCCAGTCCTATCTTGTATTTTATTTAGAGACAGGGTATCACTGAGTTGCTTAGCGCCTCGCTGTTGCTCAGGCTGGCTTTGAACTTGCCATTCTCCTGCTTTAGCCTCCCAAGTTGCTGGAATTAACAGGTGTGCGCCACCATGCCTGGCGAGGGAGGTGTTAGAAAAAATATGAGTGTGCTGCTGTAACAAAATATCTGAGACTTGGTAATAAAAACAAATATATTTCTCAGTTATGGAAGCTGGGAAGTCCAAAATCCTTAAGGCATGGCAGGTGATCTGGTGTCTGCTGAGGACTTGTTTCCCACAGATGGCATGTCTGGGTGTCCTTAGGGTGGAAGGTGAAGGGCAAATAGGAGCAGCTTGCTCCTCCACCCTCCAATCTTAACTATCTCCCAAGGTCCCTCCTCTGACACACTGCAGTGAGGGCTGGATTTCAGTGTGACCTCCGAGGGACTCCAGCACCCACGCATGCCACAGCAGTTCTTGCCTTGGTCATGGCTGAGCTGGTGCTGCCTGCTGAGATGAGGGCCTGTTTGTCATGCTTGCTTTTCTACTTTCTCTGTTGACAGCCTCAGAGTTTGAGTTTGTTTTATGTTAAAACTGTTGTTGCGGGCTGGGGATATAGCTCAGTTGGTAGAGTGCCTGCCTCGCAAGCACAAAGCCCTGGGTTCAATCCCCAGCACCACAAAAAAAAAAACCAAAAAAAAACTTTGGTTGCACTTTGTCATCTCCTACATGATGTTGGGGGGTGTCTTGGAGATTAAAACAAAATTTTTATTTTAGTTTCTTTTACCACAAAATTTTTTTTTTTTTTTGTCGTTGTTTTCCTTTTTTGAGGTGCTGGGGATTGAACCCAGGGCCTTGTGCTTTCAAGGCAAGCACTTTACCAACTCAGCTATATTCCCAGCCCCAAAATTGATTTTAATAGGCCTTTGTAATGGCTTTTCCTTGCTTTTGTTGCTGGTATTCTTTCAGAGGAACATCGTAATAGCCCTAAAGCACTTTAGGGTGCCTAGTTCTACTTACATTACAAATGCCCTGTAGGAGACACTAATTAGTCAGTAAAACTTCTCCACAAGCTTAAACAAAAGCTTGACTTCTGTGATTTGCATTTCCTAGGAGTAAAGAAAATTGCATCGTGGATAACATCAAAGTGTGCAGCAACGACACTGGGAGTGGGAGGTTCAAGTGTGTTTGCATCACAATGCGTGTCCCTCGGAACCCAACTATTGGAGATAAATTTGCCAGTCGTCATGGGCAGAAGGGCATTTTGAGCAGGTTGTGGCCAGCTGAGGACATGCCTTTTACTGAGAGTGGGATGGTGCCGGACATTCTGTTCAATCCTCACGGTTTTCCATCCCGCATGACCATTGGCATGTTAATTGAGAGTATGGCTGGGAAGTCTGCCGCTCTGCATGGCCTCTGCCATGACGCCACACCCTTCACCTTCTCTGAGGAGAATTCGGCTTTGGAGTACTTCGGCGAGATGTTAAAGGCTGCTGGCTACAACTTCTATGGCACCGAGAGGTTGTATAGTGGCATCAGTGGGGTGGAACTGGAGGCAGACATCTTCATAGGCGTGGTTTATTATCAGCGCTTACGCCACATGGTGTCCGACAAATTTCAAGTTAGAACGACTGGAGCCAGGGACAAAGTCACCAACCAGCCTATTGGGGGAAGAAATGTGCAGGGGGGAATCCGTTTTGGGGAGATGGAGCGGGATGCTCTCTTGGCCCATGGCACATCTTTTCTCCTTCACGACCGCCTCTTCAACTGCTCTGACCGCTCGGTGGCTCATGTGTGTGTCAGCTGTGGCAGTTTACTCTCTCCACTGTTGGAGAAGCCACCCCCTTCGTGGTCCGCCATGCGCAATAGAAAATACAACTGTGTTCTCTGTAACCGCAGTGACACCATTGATACTATCTCTGTGCCTTACGTCTTTCGGTATTTTGTAGCTGAACTGGCAGCTATGAACATCAAAGTGAAACTGGATGTTGTTTAACAGGCCATTTGCCTTTGGGATAAGAGAGCTAGCAGATAGAAATGGAATGTAGCTTCAGTTCAGTGAAGGTGTTACCAGGTTTTCTCCAGGATGTTAGTACTTTAAACCAAGACCTGGCAACAAGAATTTAAGGTTTCTGAATCGCTGATATAATTGCTGAAGTTGGCTTTGGGTATATTTGTTAAAAAATTTCACATGTATCATCTTTAAAAATGATGTACTGGTAAATGAAGCTCATACAGGGGAAAGGGATACAAATGTAACAGGCCAATTATGTAGTTTTTTATTTTTATAGCCACATGAAGTAAAAGCAAACCAGTAGAAATATTTTAGCAGCTTTATTGAAGTATAATTGTTATGCAGGAAACTACACATGTTGAATGTGTGCAGCTGATGGGTTTGAACTTATGCACAACCTGTTCTCCCTCCCACAGTCGAGGTGAATACACATGCATCCTTTCCAGAAGGTCTGCCCCTCTGTGTTTTTTGTATTTTTGTGTGTATATTAAGAACACTGAACTCAAGGTATACCCTCTTGGCAAATTTTCATGTGTATAATACAGGATGTTAACTACAGGAACTCGGGTTCGTGGCAGATCTCAGGAGCTTACTCATCTTGCGTAACTGAAATCTCACACCTGTTGAACAACGCTGGGTTCCCTCCTCCAGCCCCTGGCAGCTACCTTCCACTCTGCTTCTGTGAGTTGGACTGTTAGATGACTCATAGTGGGATCACGAAGTGTTTGTCCTCCTGTTTTTGCTGATCTCACTTAGTGTCGATCCTCAAGGTTGGACCATGTTCTAGAACATGGCTGGCTTTTCTCTTTTAAGGCTGGATGAAACTGTATTGGGTGTATAGGCCACATGTCTGTTCATTCATCTCTTTTTTTTTTTCTTGCGGTGCTGGGGTTTTGAACCCAGTGCCTTATGCTTGCGATGCAAGCACTCTACCAACTGAGCTATATCTCCAGCCCTGTTCGTTCATCTCTTGATGAACATTAAGGTCATTTTTGTATCTTAGAAATTAGTTTTATAATCTTATTTTAATGAAATATATATAGCCAAAATGTCACTTCAACATATAAAAAAATTAAAAATTTTTTAAGATTAATTTATATTCTTTTTACATACTAAGTCTCTGAAATCCAGTCTGTATTTAGTTTGTGCTTGGCTTTTTCTGCATTATGTATGTTGAGCTGCATTCCTATCAGTTTGCAGAGTGTTTTGTTTTGTTTTTCTTTTTGTATGTAATGTTTTATTGTATGGCTGTACTGCCTCCTGTAGATTTTGAGTCATTGCATTTTTTGAGTCTTATACACAGTGTTGGCAGTAGATAACCTTTTATGCACTTGTGTCAGATACTTTGATGGTTAAAGCTTCCCTGAGATAGTTTTTTTTTTCTAATTCTAGCAAACAACTTTTTTTGAAAAAACAACTTATTTCGTTTATAACTTTTTTTCATTTTTTTATTTTTATGTGTGCTGAGGATCGAACCCAGTGCCTCACATGTGTTAGGCAAATGCTCTACCACTGAGCCACAACTCCAGACTGCCTAAGATAGTTCTTAACTAAGTCTGGTTTTAGGGGATCTGTTATTAGTTATTAAGGGAGCTAGGACTAGACTGAAAAAATCTAACCATTCAAGATATATCCTGGCATTGCTTCATGGAACTGAAAATAAGGAAAAAACATCTTGGATCTGTTGGTTGGTGCTTTCCCTTGCCATTAGTAGAATCTCCCGTCTCTATTCCAGTCTCTCCTTCACAGTCCCATAGCTGAGGTCTGTTGTTCAGGTCTCTGTTTACCAGCACTAAAAATATTTCTGAAAAAAAAATTGGTTGCCTTTCAATTTTAAATTGTAGATTCACAACTAAGAAATTGATATTGTGTCAGTCCATGGAGCTTATTCAGATTTCACCAGTTTTTATATGCATTTATTTGTGTTGTGTGAATAGTTCTATCTATCTACCTGTTGTTTTAGTCAGCTATTTCACTGCTGTGACTAAAAGATCTGACCAACACAGTTGTACAGGAGGAAGAGTTTATTTGAGAGCTCATGGTTTCAGAGGTTTCAGTCCAGACAGCTGGCTCCATTCCTCAGGGCTCAAGGTGAGACTGAACATAATGGCAGAAGACTGTGGCAAAGCGAAGCAGCTCACATCATCAGGAAGCAGAGAGAGAGAGTGCACTTGCCAGGTACAAATATATGCCCAAAGCCATGCCCCCATTCCCACCTCCTCTAGCCACATCCTACCATTCCAGTTACCACCCAGTTAATCCCATCAGGGGATTAAATCATGGATTGGGTTAAGACTCACAAACCAATCATTTCTCTGAACGTTCTTGCATTGTCTCACGAATGAGCTTTTGGGGGACACCCTACATCCATACCATGACACCTGTGTAGATTGATGTAAACAGCATAACTGAGATACTGAACTGTTGGATTACCACAGAGCTCTGCCGTGCTTATCCCTTTGGAGCCCTCCCTCTCCCCTATCCCTTCATCTGTTCTCCATCTCTATTTTATTTTAAGAACTAAATAGGATCACACAGTGAGAATGGCCCTTTTTACTCATAAGGATTCCCTTGAGATCCACCCAAGTTGTTGTATGTGTTCATAGTTCATTTTTATTGCTACATAGTACTCCACAGTGTGGATATGCCAGTTTAACTATCAACCTTGAGGGACATATTAGTCCCTCAAGGGACATATTAGGGGCACTAACAGAAAGCTGCCTCGAACAGTTAAGTACCGGTTTTTGTGTTGTAGGTTTTAATTTCTTTGGGACAAGTGTTCAAGATTGCAATTGCTGAGTTGTATGTTAGTTGCATAGTTTTATAAGGAACTGCCAAACTTTCCAGAGCAGCTATACCCTTTTATATGCCACTTGCATTGTATGAGTGGGCCATATTCTGACCAATATTTAGTGGTGTTACTGTGTTTTATTTTAACCATTTTGATAGGTGGGAAGTGACATTGCATTATTTTAATTTGCATTTATTTCGTGGCTAAAAATATTGAACATCCCTTCTTGTGTTTATTTGCCATTTATAAATTCTCAGTGAAACATCTGTTCTTTTTTGTGGTATTGAGGATTGAATCCAGGGGCACTCACCCACTGAGCTATATCCTGAACCCTTTTTGAGAGTCTCTAAGTTGCTAACCTTGAATTTGTGATCCTCCTTCGAAGGGCTCCCAACTAGCTCTTCATGATGTTGCTTACGTTGTAATTGCATTGTTTGACTTCTGTCGATCTTGAAACTTCATTATGTTCTGGATCTAAGGTCTTTGTAGCACAAGTGTTTTGCGAATGTTTTCTCTCAGCTTGTCTTTTCATCCTTTTCATTTGCTTTTGCAGAGAAAAAGGTTTTTTGTTTTTTTTTTTTTTTTTGAACAGGGGATTGAACTCAGGGGCACTTGGCCACTGAGTCACATCCCCAGACCTATTTTGTATTTTATTTAGAGACACGGTCTCACTGAGTTGCTTAGGGCCTCGCTAAGTTGCTGAGGCTGGCTTTGAACTTGAGATCCTCCTGCCTCAGCCTCGTGAGTCGCTGGGATTATAGGCGTGCGCCACTGCGCCTGGCTGATAAAAAGGTTTTTTTATTTAATTTTTTAATTTGTTCTAATTAGTTACACATGACAATAGAATACATTTATGCAGTTTGACAAATCATACATAAATGGAGTAATTTCTCTTTTTTTGATTGCATGTATTGTAGGATCACATCAGTCATGCAGTCATATGTGTACATTTAGTAATAATGTCTCTCTCACTCTAGTGTCCTTCCTACCCCATACACCTTCCCCTTCTTCACTTCCCTCTACCTAATCTAAACTAATTGTATTCCTTCTAACTCCCCCAGCGCATTGTGATATCAGAGAAAACATTTGGCCTTTGGTTTTTTGGGTTTGTCTTATTTCACTTAGCATGATAATTCTCCAGCTCCATCTCTTTACCAGCAAATGCCATAATTTCATTCTTCTTTAAAGCTGAGTAATATTCCATCATATACTGTGTACGCGCATGCATGCGCGCGCGCGCGCGCACACACACACACACACCAATACACATCACATTTTTTTTATCCATTCATCTGTTGAAGGACACCTAGGTTGGTTCTATAGTTTATCTACTGTGAGCTGAACTGCTATAAACATTGATGTGGCTGCATCACTGTAGTGTGTTGATTTTAAGTCCTTTGGGTATAAACCAAGGAATGGGATAGCTTGGTCAAAATGGTGGTTCCATTGCAAGTTTTCTGAGGAATCTCCCTAGTGCCTTCTATAATGGTTACACCATTTTGCATTTCCACCAGCAATGTATGAGTATACCATTTTCCCCACATCCTCACCCTCATTTATTGTTGCTTTCATTCTTGATAATTGCCATTCTGACTGGAGTAAGATGAAATTTTAGAGTAGTTTTGATTTGCATTTCTCTAATTACTAGAGATGTTGAACATTTTTTCACGTATTTGTTGATTGAGTGAATATCTCTATGAAGTATCTGTTCAGTTCCTTAGCCCATTTATTGGGCTATTTGCTTTTTTTGGTGTTTTTTTGAGTTCTTTATATATCCTAGAGATTAATGCTTTATCTGAGATGCATGTGGTAAAGATTTTCTCCCAATCTATCCCAATTTGTAGGCTCTCTCTTCACATTATTTTTTTCTTTTGCTGAAAAGAAACTTTTTAGTTTTTATCCATTCCGTTTATTCTTGATTTAACTTCTTGTGTTTTAGGGGTCTTGTTAAGGAAGTCAGATCCTAGGCCAATATGGTGAAGATTTGGGCCTACATTTTCTTCTAGTAGGTGCAGGGTTTCTGCTCTAGTGCCTAAATCTTTGATCCACTTTGAGTTTTGTGCAGGGTGAGAGATGAAGGTTTAATTTCATTTTGTTACGTGTAGCTTTCCATTTTTCCCAGCACCATTTTTGAATATGCTTTCCTTGCTCCAGTGAATGTTTTTGGTGCCTTTGTCAAGTATGAGATAACTATATTTATATGTGGGTTTGTCTCTGGGTCTTCTATTCTATATCATTGGTCTGCATGTCAGTTTTGGTGCCAATACAATGCTGTTTTTATTACTATAGCTTTGTAATATAGTTTGAAGTCTGTATTGTGATGCCTCCTGCTTCACTTTTCTTGGTAAGGATTCCTTTGGCTATTCTGGGTCTCTTATTTTTCCAAATGAATTTCATGATTGCTTTTCCTATTTCTATGAAGAATGTCATTGGAATTTTAATAGGAATTACATTAAATTTGTAAAATACTTTTGGTACTATGGCCATTTTGACTATTAATTTTGCCTAACCAGGAACATGGGAGATCTTTCCATTTTTTAAGATTTTTAATGAGGCCCAGTTTGCTGTTTGTTATTATTTGGTGAATGTTTTCAGTATCTTATCTAAGGACACTCCACCTTATATCTATCCATATAGTCTTATGCTTTACATTTAAATTGATCCATTTAGAACTAATTTGTGTGTGTGTGTGGTGCTGGGGATTGAACCCAAGACCTTGTGCATGGCAGGCAAACACTCTACCAACTGAGCTATATCCCCAGCCCTAGAGCTAATTCTTTTATAAAGTGTGGGGTTTCATCAAGATTCAGGGGTCAGGGTTGGCCTATCGATTCTGGTTGCTCTAGTACCATTATTTAAAGACTACATTTCCTCCATTGAATTAATTTTGCACTTCTGTTTAAAAAAAAAAAAAATCAGTTGGCCATACATGTGTGGGGTTAATTTGGTAGATAATTTTATATTTCATTTTGTCTCCTTCACTGGCTTAATGATCCTATCTCTACATTCTGCATTTCCTTTAAAATTTCTAGTGTTGTGTACAGTGACACCTGCCTATAATCACAGCAACTGGGGAGGCTGAGATAGGAGGATCACAAGTTTGAGGTCAGCCTAGGTAATTTAGTAAGACGCTGTCTCAAAATTAAAAGATCTGGGAATGTAGCTTAGTGGTGGAGCACCCCTGGGTTCAATCTCAGTACCACAAATAAATAATAAAATTTCTAGTCTGCATCTGTAGATTTATTGTGCTTTCATGCAATACATACCACTTTACACAGTGTGAGAAATTTCCAACAGCACACACTTACCCATCTCTTGGCTTTTGTGCCATGTTTGTCATACCTTCTGTAAATGTCATGAACAACACAATATGTTGCTCCTTTTGCTTTAAGCAATTTCAAAGAGATTAATAAGAACATTTAGCACCCTTGTAGACATATCTGAGATCTTTATCTTGTACTAGATTTCCATCTAGTGTCTTCCTTGACATAAATGACTTCAGTGTAGTGGTGAGTGCTGGTAATCCCAGCGACTCAGGAGGGTAAGGCAGAAGGATCACAAGTTTGAGGCCAGCCTCAGCAACTTAATGAGGCCCTAAGCAACTTAGATCCTATCTCAAAAAAGTGGGAAATGTGGCTCAATGGTTAAGCACTCCCTGGATTCAATCCCCAGTCCTAAATAAATAAAGGCTTCACTTTATAAGCTTTCTTAGCTGGGACCAGAGCAGCTATTAGGGCTAATTTTGCCCACTGTAGAAGCAAGCAATGCCTGACGACACATGGGCAGTGAGTTTCTCCACTAAGGCTGATGGGAACCTGGGCAGTTGGCAGCTCCAGGCACTCTTCTGTCTGTGTCTTTTGGTGGATCTCTCCCTGGCCTCCAGGAATGTGTTCACAGGCACACCGTGAGCTAAAGACTTGGGGAACCCTCTGCAGATCTGTGCAGCTCATGACTCTGGCACCCTGCTCTAGGAACTCTGGCTGTTTGCCTCTCCCAAAGCCTAGTTTTTGAACACAAGGCAGCCACTGGGATATGCATAGCTCCTTCTCCCTGTGCTGTGTGGCCTGGAAACTGCAGGCATAAGCTGGGCTATTAGCGTCAGCACATTTGTGTCCTCTCCGGCAAGGAACACTGCCACAAAGCTTGTTTCAACATCTGAACTCTCTCATGTCCTGCCCAGGTTTTAGTTGATTGTGTTGGGAGGGTAAACCCCGTTCATTTTACTCTCATGGGCTGAGAGAAAAGCAAACTGGTTCTTCAAATATGTGTGTGCATGTGTGTGTATGTGCATGGAATCTAACCAAATGAATGGTGAAGCAGTGCATTTGAAGAAATTTAGTCCTCAGAAACATGATATTCAAGGCATACCACACAAAGTAGTGTTTGTTGAAAATTACTTTTGTGTGGTAAACATTTTTTAAAAAGAGATATTTGATAGAGTACTTAGTGGAACTTAAATTTTCCCTCAGTACACATCTGGAGGGCATTTGGGTTACCTGTATTCTGATTCAAAACAAAATAATCTGAAGTCCCTGCTGACCACCAGATTTTAGGACAAAATAAATCTCAGAGTCACCAGTAGTTTACTACTACTACCTTTTTTCTCCAAAACAGATATCCCAGTAGTCTACCACTACTACCTTTTTTCTCCAAAACAGTCTTTACTGAAATCGTGAAAAATGGATAGGGAGATGAACTAGAAGTCTTGAGTATTTTTCTCACAGACATTTCAATTTTGCAGTAAGGTTGATATCACTCAAAAGATGGTCAGGTCAGAACTGACAGGATGAGAAAAGAAAGGAAATGGCTGAGATCAAGGAGACTGGCAGAGACACAAGCAGAATGACATCCATGCTGGAAGCAGAATCAAAGAGCAAATTTTCATTGCTGGTGGAGTATTTCACAACTTTTCAAAACTTGAAGTGGAGTCTCCCTTTGCTTGTATTTGACTGGACAAGCAAAGAGAAAACATGTTACCAAATATTTCTGAAATCTGGTTCAAAATCATCTTCATGCCTCCTTTTTCCTTCCTAAGTGGTGCAACATTGTTTGAAACAACTGTACCCTCTTGAGGAAAAGCAGAGACAGGAAGGAAATGCCCCCTTTGTCACCAGTTTCGGCAAGCCTCCCTGGTGGCTCTGGAGGACCTGGAGGAGATCAGCACTGTAAGGAGGGCATCCTGAAGCAGCTATCAGGAGGAAAATGAAACCCAGAATGTGGAAAATTTCATCTGAGATATCCCATTTAAACTCAGACCCTAAGGTTACTTAGCTCTCTCACATTTGATCCCTAGAGAAGTCTGTTTCATCCTTGAATTACTGGTCAAAAAGCACCAGAAATTTGGGAGTCACATTCCCCAGAAGGGATATCCCATGTTGGAATCTTCATAATAGTTATTTCAGTGCTCATGGCTTCAAACCTACCTCTGTCATATCAAGGAGATTGATGACCAGTGGGGCATCCATCAGATGTCAGCTACCAACCACAGCAGCTCATGGTTACAGCCTCCTGCAACAGCTTTCACTTATCCGGAATCCATGAGGATGCAGGTTCTGTGAGAACTGCCCCGTGCACTATGTGAAGGAGATGGTAGTCATTATTCCTACTTTATAGAAGAATATACTGACATTCCAGGTGGTTGTCGCTCCCAGATGGCTCATGTTCATCTTAAACGCAATGATTAACTGCATTTTCTGCTCATTTTGGCTGGAGTCTTGAAAGACTCAGCATACCAGATGGCAAGACAGATGCTCACTTCTCCGACCGAGAGAGATCCAGCTTCTGAAGTAGGGAAACACATGCCAAAGTCTAACCTCGCCCTTGGAAGGGAGAAGGGAGGTGAAAACATTAGTACACCAGAAGGAACCAGGACTAACGCCCACACGTCCCGGCTTAGAGCCTCTGTCAAGGGGTTGGGGCATGATGGTGGGGACCTAGGTTGAGCAGTGGAGCGCTCGGGCCGGGGTCTTGGGGTGATCCCCAGGTCGCAGCGCGTGCACGAGATGCACTGGAGGACAACGAGCACGTGCCCCAGGCCGATGGTGGCGGCTCAGCATTAGGGGCCCTTTTTCCGAGCCCCGCAGGTGCGGGCCACGGCGCCCGATCGCCCTCGAACCGCAGGTTGTTGAGGGGCCGCCACAGCAGCCGCCACTTGCCACTAGCCCCAGTCGGGAGAGGTAGAGCGCGTGTGGCCGCCGCTCAGCCAGAGCCGAAACCGCTCCCACTTGGGGCCGAGGCACCGGAGAACTTCCGACCTGCTACTTGCGGCGGTCGCTGGCGCCGCCATGGCAGGCGGGAAAGAAGAAAGGACGAAATCACACGACCAGCTGGACCGGAAGCGGATACATAGGGAGCCGCCATGACAGCCCGCGGCCGGAAGGAGAGGCTGGGCGCCGCCATGACGGTTTGGGGCTAAGCGGAACGGGCTCCTTGTCCTCTCTGCGACCGGAAAAACGAGGCTACGAGGGCTGGGCAGGGCGCCGCCATGACAGCCAGGCGCCGGAAGGGGCGGGGCGCTCCGCCCTGACTGATCCCACGCGGGCACCGGCCTCGAGATGTGAGTAGCCGGCACGCCTGCCCCGAATTTACTGCCGCTGCCCCTCTTTCCAGTGACCTGGATCTAGCCCAGGACCTCAGGAGGGAGGACAGGCTGCCCTGCTCCTTGAAGAAGGGCCTCGGGGTTCGGCACCATCGCAATCCCCATCCTCGGCGTTCAGGTCCCTCCGGGTTTTCTCGTGTGACCAAGGACCTCTCGGTCCTGTCACCCCAGTCCCGGTCCCTGACACCACGACCCTAGGACTCCAGTACCTGCCCTTAGAGCCCCTTGGGTCCAGCTCTGCCCAGCACCACCGACCTCACCGGTAGGGCCCAGACTTGTTCCTGGGCGCCTTTGACCTTGCTCTGGATTCCTACACTGTACCCCACAACTCCCCAAGATCTCGTGTAGGACTGTTCGATCTACCCCAAACCTCAAACTTACCCAGGGCTTCAAAATCATGTCCTTAGTCCCATCTCACGATCCCCAAACCCACCGTGGGCCTCGGGTCTCATTTCCTGTCTTCAGGCCCCATCTCAGCCTTCCTGACCAAATGACCCTGAGACCCAACTTCCTGAATCTCCAAACTTCGTTTTTTAGGACCTCCAAGCCCGTTTAAGTCTCCCAAGCTCTCTCTCTACAACTCTGGGTCCTGCTTCTGAGGCTCAAGCCTTCTCTACATGATTCCTAGTCCTATTGGGGGCCTCCTGGACTCCAAGACGCTTCTTTCCAAGATGCCAAAGGCCTTCTGCAGAATAATCACTTCGTTTTAGGACTTCCACTATCACCTCAGAACGTCCCACCGTATTCCACAACCCCCAAGGCTCAGGCCTCACCTCTGCCTTTCCCAGTCCCCATCCCAGAATCCTTAAGATTCCCACATCTGCCCAGGATCCCTAGTCTTATCCTAGAACCAGATCAAAATTCCCCTTCTTGCCTGGTGTCTGAAATTATCCTCAGCCTACCCTGTCCCACAGGCAGGCGGCTCTGGAGGTCACTGCTCGATACTGTGGCCGGGAGCTGGAACAGTATGGCCAGTGTGTGGCAGCCAAGCCTGAGTCATGGCAGCGAGACTGTCATCACCTTAAGATGAGCATTGCTCAGTGCACATCCTCCCAGTGAGTGTGGGCAAATACGTGGCAGGGGCAGGGGCAGGGGCTAGGGTGGGTGGGAGGGGAGCAGGAGTGTTCGAGGGTCTGAAATGCCCTGTCTTCCTCAGCCCAATCATCCGCCAGATCCGCCAGGCCTGTGCTGAGCCTTTTGAGGCCTTTGAAGAGTGTCTTCGGCAAAATGAAGCAGCTGTTGGCAATTGTGCTGAACATGTGCGCCGCTTCCTGCAGTGTGCTGAGCAGGTGCAGCCGCCACACTCGCCCACAGCTGTAGAGGTAAAGGAGGCTTGTTAATCATCTATCCCCCTCATCTTCCTAGTTGTTCAAGGTGAAGATTCAAGTCCTCAGCCCACCCCACTCCCACATATGCCTTCTGTGGGCATTTAGAATCCAGAATATGGTCACCTCCTGCTCCCCTCCAGCCCCTACTTCGGTCCAGCCACCTTCCCCACCCCTCCTTTGCCAGGATACCCACCCCTACCATCTCCTTTGTTTCCCTGAGTCTCTTCTTTCCTGCCTCCATACAGGAGCCTGGAATCTCATCACATTGCCCTTTTGCTTAAAACTGCCATGGTTTCCCATTCACATTGGAAACAAAGACCCAGGTCCTTGCTGGGTTCTCTGTTCCTCAAGCTGACCTCTTCTGCCACCTCCCTCACTCACTCTGCCTTCACTGTTCATTAGCTGTACTGGCAGAGGGAGTGAGGTGGGTAAAGAGTCTTAACTTTCTTTTACACATACAGTACATAAGAAGATATACCGAATATCTGAGATATTAAAATTTTATCGATGGGGCAATTAGAAAAAAGTCTGAGAAGACTCCTTGGTTGGTAACAGTAGGAAAAAAGAATGAGAAATACTCCTCTAGATGTTCACTGGCTCTCCCACTGTTCTGTGAGCTCCAAAGGGAAAAGTCACATCTTTCACTGGCCTCTGAACACTTGCTCCTGTGCCTTCTCTTGATCCCTGCAGCCCTGCCTTCTCTCTACCAGCAGACCTGGGCATCCCTCTTGTTCTTTTCAGTTCTTTCTCTATGATGGTCTCTGAATGATCTCAGGGGAAACCTGACCATGTTCTGTTTCTAATTAGCAATCTTTCCATGGATTTTATTTCCAGCAGGCCAGCTCTCAATTCCAGTACAATCTGGAGTCCCTATGACCTCTGACCCCTTCCTCTCCCCACTTTGCTCTTCAAGCTATATGTTCTAATGCCAGTGAAGATGCTATTACCTAAATGCACATCTGCTTTTATCGAGCTGTTTCCCTGTGCTCTAGGATTGCCCTTCCTAAGTCATCTATTGGCCAATTCTTATTCCCGCTTATTTGGTACTTATTTTAGGAAACCTCTGATGCCTTGTGCTTGTTGCCAGGCTCAAGGTTCATAAGCCCCCTCTATCATGGTGACATTCTACAGTTGTCCTTGTATCTCCTGCTTCAGGGGAGTTCTTGACTAAATACTGGGAAGACGCCCTTTGAATCAGAATGGTAGTCATTGATTTCTTTCTGTAGGACAGGGGTAAGTGAACAGCTCAGATCCCAAGAGCAGAAACCAACTGGAAGAACTTTTAATTCTACCCAGCAAATGTTTGGTAATGACCAAATACTGTCCACATAGTTTCTCAAGTCACTGTTAGGAACATTTCTTTCTTCCAGATGTTTTGGGTATTGGATAGGAAAGTCCTCTTTCTCCATTTTAAGGCCAGTTTCTCCTCTTCCTGGGCAGGCACTCAACCTCTCCCTGTAGCCACTCCTGGCCCCACAGTCTCTCTTCTCTGGCAGCCAGAAGAACTTTTAAAAATGGAAAATAGACCACATGTGTCTACTTTAAAACTTCATGGTTCTTCAGCCAGGTGTGGTGGCTTATACCTATAATCCAGTGTCTTGGGAGGCTGAGGCAGGAGGATTACAGATTCAAAGCCAGCCTCAGCAACTTAACGAGGCCCTAAGCAACTTAATGAGACCCTGTCCTTAAATAAAAAAGGGCTGGGAATGTGGCTCAATGGTTAAGCACCCCTGGGTTCAATCCCTGGTACCAAAAACAACAACTTTAAGGTTTTCCACTAAGTAGTTAACACCCAGGTCCTTCCCACCATCCTCCTCCTTCCAGCTTTTCCTCCCTAAATGGGGGCAGTAAGATTCTGGCCATCTTTATTCTCTTCTACACACAGAATTTCTCACCGATTGACATATTTTTGTTTATTTGCTCTTTGTCCCTTTCTACTTAAATGGAAGCTCCCAAAGTCAGAGATTTCTGCCTACTGGGTCCCCAGTACCTATAAAATGCTAGGCACATCTTAGTAAGTACAGCGGAATGGTGCTTTCTTTATGACACCTTGCCAGGGCTGGCATGTTCTTGGTGGAATGTGGCCAAGGTCATTGCCTGGCACCCTTTTCCTCTAGCCCAGGAGTGCAAGGGCAGCCTCTGCTCTGTCTACAGAGTCTCCCCAGCAGTGGTTCCAGGGCCAGGCACAGAGGAGGTTCCAGCTGGTGTTCTCTCCACAGGCACAGTCGCTTCCTGCCTCCTGAGGACCCAGCTGACTTCAGTTGAACTGGATATGAGTGACTGGCCCCTTGTCTCTACCTGCTGCAAAGTGGCCATATGGAGTTTTGAGGTCCCTGGCAGTGGACCTGACTTACTGAATATCAGGACTTCCAATAAATAAAGACTGCAATGCTCTGATTGCTGCCTTTAGCACCTGGGGTTGGGTGGGGGTCAGGTGGGGGTTGGGTGGAGGGATGGCCCAATAGAAACCCTGGTTGCCCATCCTCCAGCTTCATGTGGTCTGACTAAGGAGGGCCAGGGAGGGGAAGGTGCTCCATGTCTACTGCTGCATGCATGTGGGAAAAGCCCCTTTCTCCCTCTACTCTGGCACTCACCAAATGTTTGTTTTCTAGAAGCTTGGGTGGTGAGCCGTAAATACCACCCCTCTTTCCTTGCTGAATTCAGAACTAAGCGAGCAGTAGACACAAGCATTGGTGATGGAGATGAAGTGCTGGCCTTCCTATTGAACAGCTACATGGATGGATGTAGCTTAGAAGGCTGCAGTACTGGACTTCTGTCTTGGTTTGCACACCCCCAGTAGCCCAGTGTGAGAATTTAAGTGCAGATAGTATATTCACAGTTTGAATTCACTGGTAGGGGGTGAAATGCACCAAAAAATTGTGCATTATCAGGCTAGTTATCTCTGGGAAATGAGCTCTGTCCCACTGGGGGCCTCTGAGGAACAGCATAGGACTGACTCCAGTTACTCTGTCAAGGGGCAAGGAAATTGGGGTGTTTACCTGCCAACTCCCCATCTGGCCTCCAGGGCTGCTTTCTTATTAGAACTTTATAGTTTTGCATAGTAGTTGGGTTCATCCCGACAAACTCATACATGCATGGAGGTTTGTTTCAGTTCATGATTCTCCCTTCTCCCATTCTCCTTCTCAAGGACTGTTTTCATGGGTGATGACCCTCTGGCACTTCTTTGTTCTGTGAAGGCTAAATGTGCTCTTGCCATCAGAAGAGCACATGAGCAGAGGGTGAGGGATCAAGTGAACCTTCAGTGTGCAGAAGAGATGCTGAGTGGCTCTGGCAGGTACCAGCTTCATAGTGCCTTAGCACAAGCTCTCCAGTGGAGTAGAATGCAAGGATGCAGGGGAGAGAGCACAGGGTCCTGAGCTGAGTATGCCCATAAGAGAAAAATTCCAAGATGTCCCAAATTTTAATTACAAAGGACCAGAGGACAGAAGAGCAACTCAATCAGTAACAAGCTATTGGCCGAAAAGAGCAAAGGACTGGTTAAACATTCTTGAATGTATGTTAAATGACATCATACATTAGCAGACTACCTGGTAACTATTTACATATGAACTTTGCAGACTGTCAACCAATTTGGAAATAACAATGACTTCTTATGGACTGCTCTGCTATCACAAAGCTTCTCCCCCGCTCTGTGTTCTGCTCCTATTAACTACATGGCAATGTGGATTACAATGCTTTCCTTTCCCACAAAATTTATAAAACATGCTCTTAGCTCCTGCTCAGCAGACATTTTCCAACTGCTACCTACCCCTGCAGCTGGTTACAGGGGAAGCTTGTCCCAGGACCTGCTGCTTACTTTTCCTGGATAGCATCTTAATGACTCAATAAGCCCTTTTATTTCAGAGATTCTTTGGTCTCCAGAGTTTTGGTTTAACAATGCCCATGGCCTCAGCCCAGATTTGCTATTCAGACAAGTCACTCCTCCCTAGAACCGACTCCTAACCTCTGGAAATTGGAACAATCGGCCATTTGAAACCTAAGACTTGTGTTCTGGTTTAGAAAAATGAGCTTGACTCCTGGGAATCTTTCCTGAGGATTAATCTCCAAGGCAAGGGAACTTGTTTGTTGGCTTAGGAGCCAGGTAGAAGTCCTGTGTGGTTGAGGTTGCAGGAGCCTCCTAATGCCTGTGACTGAGTCAGGAGGAAACAAGGTTGTGGAGAGAGTGATCAGTCCCTGTAGTCCTGCAAAGTGCTGCCTATGTCCTGGTGACTTTCTCCCAGCTTTGATTTCCCTGGACTGTGGACAGAGCTCGCAGATTTCTTGGGCTGTTTTCAGCCCAACCTACTTTGCTTGAGCAAACTTGAGTTGGGTTTGCTTCTCACAACCTAAAAGAAATATGATGGGAACCAACAAAATGGAGATCCAGACTACCTTTCAGAACATCTCCTCCATGTGGCCTCTGTTCCAATAAGCTGGGCCAGCTTCCTTGTATGGTGATCTCCAGGGTCCAAAAGAGTGAAATTGGAAACCTCAAAGACATCACTTTTACCACACTCTATTGATCAAAACAGTTGTGAGTCCACTCCTGATGGCATCTGTCTGCATAGTTTGTGGCCATATTTAAACTAGCATACAAACTTCAATTTCTATTTCTCCCTGTGGCTGTTTTGATATTGTACTTTTCTAGGAATTTCTCACATTGCCTACATTTTTTAATTGCTGTAGATTTGTTCATAATACCTCATTAACTTAAGTGCTGTGCATCACCTTTGAGGGCTTTCAAGCTGTAATGAAGGATTTTGTGCTTGCTATTGAACCCAGACTTTGTTAAAAAAACAAAAACAACCTATAATCACTAGCCCCATTTTCATTCCTGACACTGGTTATTTGTATCCTCTTTTTTTTCTTGATTAGTCTGGACAGGAGTTTATCAGTAATCTTTTCACAGAATTTATTTGAAAAGATTGACTTTTCAGCCGGGCGCGGTGGCGCACACCTATAATCCCAGCACTTGGGAGGCTGAGGCAGGAGGATCGCGAGTTCAAAGCCAGCCTCAGCAACTTAGCGAGGCCCTAAGCAACTCAGTGAGACCCTGTCTCTAAATAAAATATAAAATAGGACTGGGGATGTGGCTCAGTGGTCGAGTGCCTCTGGGTTCAATCACTAGTACTAAAAAAAAAAAAAAAAAAAAAAAAA
>JAJEJO010002743.1:0-21677 GCA_020662805.1 Glaucomys volans
TACACATAATATATATAACACAAATGGGAACACTCTTTTTTTTTTAATGGACACATAATCTTTATTTTATTTATTTATTTTTCTGTGATGCTGAGGATCGAACCCAGTGCCTCACGCATGCTACGCAAGCGCTCTGCCACTGAGCCACAACCCCAGCCCTGCTCTTTTCTTTTAACCTAGCCATATTTCCTTGAGAACAGTCATGTCTCAGTGCATGGTCCTGCCCCATTTTTAGATGGTTGCTTGGCAGTTTGTTGATTGGAAATACCCCAGTTTATTCATTCAGCCAGTCCTCTATTAGTGGCCTCTGCTGCAAGCTCCTTTAGAACTCCTTTTTCATAATTAAACCTAATGACTTGTAAATACAATTACATGAAAGGGATGCAGGCATCTTGTATGGTGCTCTTCTACTTTAAGAAATTCTGACAGCCATTTGTTTTGTAAGCCCTTTTCAGAGTGGCCCTGTGAGGACTATTTAAAGTGGTAATCTTGAGGTTTAGAAGCTAATTTTGTTTTTAATCAGTTGGGTACAGTTTTAAGAATCCTGAACATAAATGCATTCCTGGGGAGGGGAATGGTGTGGGCATTCGCAAGGGTGGAGAAAGGCCCTGAAAATGAAGCTGCTCCTCCAAGGATGGCTTCTCCATCCTTGAAGCCTAGTTCCCTTCCTAACAAGGTCACCCAGAGCTAGTTTGAAGCAGTCTCTTGTTCACATTTCAGGAAAGCTGGGTATTTTTGTGTGGCTTCTTTTTCTGAAAGCAAGAGCTTTCAAGGGTTGGTGGTTAACACCTCTAAAATTTATGTCCAAAAAATAAAACACTAATAAAAACATTTAATGCTATACTTCTTCTTTCATTTATTCCTTCTTTCTTTTGGGTTAACACACTCCTGTTGTGCTATCCTATAAGTATTTTAATGATTTTATTTACTCTAATTGTATGTTAAACAAAGAGTTTAACTCAAAACAGTTACTACACTGCACTGTACATATGTGTTACAGATTTTTTTTTTTTTGGTACTGAGGATTGAACCCAGGGGCACTCCACCACTGAGCCACATCAGCCCTATTTTGTATTTTTATTTAGAGACAAGATCTCACTGAGTTGCTTAGGGCCTTGCTAAGTTGCTGAGGCTGACTTTGAACTTGCGATCCTCCTGCCTCAGCCTCCCAAGTGCTGGCATTACAGGTGTGCGCCACCACACCCAGCTCAGATTTTTTTTTTTTTTAACCTGAGATCAAGGTAATGAAATCATTAATTTTTTTAAACAAAATAAAGTTTGCCCTACCCTTCTGGTAAAAATTATAGACAAGATTAAAAATTTATGTACATCCTTCTTTTAGGGAGGAAAGATTTCTGCTCTTGTTACTGTCATAAGAGCACCCACTACCTTACGTGATCCTGAAGGGTCACTGTTTCTTTTGGTCTCAGCAGCCCTGGGGAAGACCTACCCGATGATCTGGTTTACCTGTCAGTGGAGAAGTACACTTGTTGAACCTGATGTTATTCAGGTCAGATAAGTTTGCCTCAAACTCTACATTATCTCTTGGCTTCTATGTTCTGTCACCCAGGCCCTGGGCATATTTTAAATAATTATGCAAGATCCTTTGTGTGGAAAACCTAAAGACAGGGCATGATATGTGACTCCTGCTCTATTAGAGGATGAAATGGTCACACGTGCTTATTTCACAAGTCGTAGCATGTTCCCTAAAAGAATTAGATCAATGCCTTCCTCATTTTAGGGGTAATTCCCAAGAAAATCATCTGAACGGGGATGGAGAAAATTCGAGAAGTTCTATGTAATTGCCTAGATACTCAAAAAGGAGAATAAGAAAGGTGTTTAAATTCAAATTTTTTATTGACTCAATTCATGATTTTAACCACGACCCTGGAATCGGTAATTTTGTAAGGAAGCTAATGTAACAGAGTATAAAGGTTTTTGGTGAAACTAAATAGAAATAGTTTTCTGGTAAAAATTGTGAACCAAAGTTATACTGTTAGCATATCATAATAATCGATTATTGCCTGTTTTATTTAAAAAATATTTTGCTGAGTTTTCCATGTCGTGTCCATCCTTCAGGTCCTTGATAGTTTTTTTCCACTCATTCTGTGATAAATTTGAAAGCAGCCAAAGGAAACACATAACCACAAAGTCACAATGAGACAGGATTCAAAATGAATTTTAACAACATCCTGAGGACTAGGAGCTTCTGTTCAGTTTGGGCCAGCAGTAGACAGCAAAGGAAGAGGAAGATCACAGAAATTCAGATTTACATGTTGTAACTTGGAAATGAAAGAAACTTCTGAAGGTGAGGGTATTGGAATAAATTTCTCTTGAACTTCAAGTCTGGAGGAATTATATATAGTGTTCTTTGGTTAAGGGATTTCAGAGTAAAATCAGAGAGAAGAACAAGGTAACTTACAGTGTCAGTAACAGAGGAGATAGTGCTTTGAGATCTTTCTTCAGTTAACTTGGCTTCTCTTCCCTTCTGGCTGCTGTCCTTGTTCTCCCTCACCCTTGCTGGGATTTTTAATTTAGTGGAGGCTCACAAGGATGTTTTTGTGGTGACCCCTGGCAACCCTTATGCCTGGCTCAACACTGGGCAGGTTTTATGTTCCTAAAAACTCCTGGAGGAAATAGATTCAATATGTTTGAAAAGACAGTTCTATCTCAGAGAGAACTCTTGATGCGTCGACATCTTGCCTGAAAGAGAAACCTGGTGTACTTCCAGTGTAGGGTGTTCTGTTTCAATATATAAAATCTAGAAAAAAATCTAGCATGTAATTTTTAAAAAGTGATGGCATTGAATAGTCCTCAGTCCAGCTGTATAGATCTTGACATGTGGAACTGAAGGACTGACTGATTTCTGGCTTTACTTAATTTTCTAGACCCTGGGCTCCCTCCAGAAGCAAATTTGAGTTAGGGAGAATGGCCTGCACAAGTGGAGCTGGGCCTTTGTTCTGGTTTCTATTGGATCTCACTTTTCCTTTTACTTCAGCTATCAAATCATGAACTAACTAGGCAGGAAGATGTGAGGGAAGCACTTATGTCCTGTTACTTTAACCCACAATGGAGATAGTTTTGGGGTGTTATTTTCCTAACATTGGAAAGGAAATAAAAAGAATAGAAGTGCCCTAATCTAGTGTTTCTAGGGCTGTGCAGTGGGACACACCTGTAATCCCAGCAACTCGGGAGGCTGAGGCAGGAGGATTGTAAGTTAAAGACCAGCCTCGGCAATTTAGCAAGGTCCCAAGCAACTTAGTGAGACCCTGTCTCAAAAAATAAAAAGGGCTGGGAATGTGGCTCAGAGGTAAAGCACCCCTGGGTTAAATTCCCAATACACTCGAAAAAGAAAAATAATCCAAGTTTCTTTATCAGAAGTCTAAAATTTTAATCTAGGTTGATTCAAAAGCTGCTAACAATTATATGAGGAAACAATTTGTTTTAGAAATGGACATGTCAATATGGATCTTAGATGCCATCTTTCCTGATTTGCGGGTAAACCCTTTATTTTTCCTTTAAAACTAGGTCTCTGTTCCTATTTCTGTTTCAGTTGCAGTCATTCATTCTGTCAGTGACATGTACTGAAACCTTCAAGTCTTCCATATGTTTTTTCCTTACATCCATCCCTTCCTCTCAATTCCCCTAAGGTAGTGACCCTGATTCAGACACCTGCCCTACTGAAAAATGTGGAGAAATTCTTGGGGGCCTGTTGTATTTCAGGCATCTGCTAGGGATTCAGGTAAGAAACACAATTTCCTGATCCTTAGGAGTTTGCATTTTATTGAGGAAAACAGTACATCACCAGTGCAATGAGATGGAATAGAATTCAGAAGAGGCAGTGGGCCAGTTTGGGATAAATAGAGGGAGTCAGGGAAGCTTTTCAGCTGGGAAGGAATTTGGAGAACTAAAAGTCTGCCGCTCCATCATGGCATTATGGGCTTTTTTCATTAATTAACATATATTTCTCTTTTTGTATACCTTTATTTTATTTATTTATTTTTATGTGGCGCTGAGGATCGATCCCAGTACCTCACACATGCTAGGCAAGTGCTCTACCACTGAGCCACGACCACAACCCCTAATTGATAAATTTTCTACATTATAGTTACAAACGTACTTTCTTCCTGTCACTTTATTTTCCGTTAAGTATTGATATTTTGTTATATTCAGACCGAAATACATTTCACAGTCTTTTGCAATAAATATCACAAAATAATAGAGATTTGCATAATAACAATTCTTTACAATCAAAAAGCTTAACAGACTTTTGTCTTAATAATAATCAGATAAAGGGCTGGGGATATAGCTCAGTTGGCCCTGGGTTCAACCCCCAACACTCCAAAAAAAAAAAAAAATCAGGAAAAAATAATAATCAGAATTCAACTTTGTGATTTATACATAAAATACATGAAAAGCCCCAAAATTTTTGGTTAAGGCAAGGAGAACACAAAACATTAGAATCATCCAGCTGTTACACGGGCGCACCCCTGCACCCTCCTTGATCTTAAATGTTAACTTTTGTACTTTAATTTTGTGTCCCTAATGGATAATGGATGTGTCAGCTGGTTACTGTCTTAATAATTGCTTTCAAAACGTATGACCACGAAACACCTTTCAGCTCTTTAGACAAAATAAATCTAATTTCTTCAGAGCACCACAGCCCCGTGCTAGTTCTCCACAGTTCTTCGGCCATGGCATCCAAAACAGTCCACAGATGGACTGATTGGAAAAGCCTTTTAGAGCAGAACTTCTCACATGTCACCTGGGTTTTGTTGCAACACAGATTCTGATTCAGTAGGTTGGACTAGGGGCTGAGATTTTGCATTTCTAAGAAGCTTCCAGGGGATGCTGATGCTGCTCAGAAATCAAGCATGTTAACAGGGTTTTAGAAGATGTAAAAAGATACAGAATCAAGATGGAAACAAGTGGGGCTGGGTGCGGTCAGTGGTGGAGAACTTCCTAGTATGCCCAGGCCCTGGGTTCAAGCCCTGCGCTGGAAGAACAAACCAGTGAAGGGATGTTCCCTCTGTCTGTATGGATGGACTTTACAGCCTACATTTTGGTAACTGTTTGTTTGTTTGTTTGTTTGTTTGTTTTTATACTGGGGATTGAAGCCAGGGGCACTCTATCACTGAGCCACACCCGCAATGCCCTCCTCCTTTTTTTTTTCTTTTTTTGGTACTAGAGATTGAAGCCAGGGGCACTCTACCACTGAACCACATCCCAAGCCCTTTTTAATATTCTATTTAGCAACATGCTCTCATTGAGTTGCTCACCGCCTCACTAAATTGCTGAGGTTGGCTTTGAACTCAATCCTCCTGTCTCAGCCTCCCAAGCTATTGGGATTACAGGTGTGCACCACCACATTCAGCCCCAGCCCTTTTTATTTTTAATTAATTTTTTAAATTTTATTTTTTGCTTAATATTTAATTTTGAAACAAGGTCACTCACTAAGTTGCCCAGGCAGGCATTGAACTTGCTGAGGCTAATCTTGAATTTACCATCCTCCTGCCTCAGCCTCCCAGGTGGCAGGAATTACAGGCCTGTGCCACTGTGCCGGGTAACTCTCATTTATTCTTGCCAATCTAAATCAACAACTAACAACCAGGCTGCGTTGGCTCTCTTCCTGTACCCACAGACAGTGAATCTTGCCAGTGGTCTGACTGGAAAACTTCTGCTCTTCACTCCACCCCCAGGGCATGAATCTCCTCCAAGTCATGAGAGGGTATGATAAGGTGTGCACTCACCTAATTGAGAGATAAGATTCCCTGAGGCCCCCACCACTGAGTAATAGGAAACCCCATGCTTGGCAGTAGGAGGAGTTCATTTTGGCATTCTGCCTGCATGCAACTGGTTTGTGTAGCACTTGGGCTGCAGGAATGGTTTCTGACCAAGTCTGTATCCTTCAATGTGTAATCAGGAACTGACAGAAGCTTTATCTCTAGCTTTTAAGATTCCCGTTAGAAACTCTCATAACTTGAAGCCTTGGCAGTTGACTGACCTGCCCATGACCTGCTGAATGAGCCCACCAGAGTGGAATGCTGCCGTGCTTTATTCTGCTGGAGTGCTTCCCCTGGTGGTTTTCTTTGGATCTTTTATTGGCCCCACCTTCAGTCTTCTGTTCTGCAGATATTCCTATAGACTGACAGAAAAAAGACTGTTTCTGAAGGCAATTTTTTTCTGAGTCTTGACAACCAACACTATAAAGAACTATTTCCATCATCTTCCTGGGGAACTTTCCTGTGGAATTCCCCCTACAGTTTGGATTGCAACCGTGGCTGTTGATTCATGAGGTCTGTCTCGGTACAGACTGGCAAGGGGCACTTGGTAAATGGCCTGCAGTGTTTTTCAGACTTTAGCCTGAATCAGAAGCACTCAGAAGGTTTGTTAAAATGCAGTTTGCTGGGTCCTGTACCTCCAGGGTTTCTGACTCAACAGATCTAAAGTAGAGCCTGAGAATTTGTGGCATGTCCCCGTTCCTCCCCATGTCTTGTGATGTGTGTACTCACTGGTGAGAACCAGGAGGGTGGGCACGGGTTCACAATAGCACATGCACTGTTGATTATTTATAATCGGTATCTGCTCCCAGCCCTCATAGATTGGTTTGTCGTTGTGAAACACTGAAGCCCAGGGAGGCAGTTAGGCTTCTGGTGAACCTGTGACCCAGTGCCCTTTGTGGTAAGCCAGCCCACCCCGTAGGGCTGGTTGGTTTATAATGGGAGTAAAGCCTGGTCTTCTAGGGGAAAGAAGTACAGAAGCACAGGATGGCAGCAGCTGGGAAACTTGCTTCCCGTCCACCTCCCTGTCACCAAAAGGATATTAAATTGTTGTTGAATTAAATTTTAAACCCACCATGAATATGAATGCATTTGACAGCCAAGTCAGGGAAAGGGAAGGGGGAAGCAGCCTGATCTGGCCATTTCCATCCCTCCGAATCCCTTAAATGTATGCTTTGCTCACATCACGAGGATTAGGTGGTTGCTTTGGGTTTTGTTTTGCCAGCACTTGTTATTAAAGGTGACTGAATCATACTTTCTATTAAAGCAGTTCTGGAGCATCCCAGGAGGGACAGGATGATTTCAACCTTGGTCTTTGTGACCTGCCCTCTGATGAGGAGGAAGTCATTGACACTTCTGATGAAGATGATGTCAGCTCTGAGTCGAGTAAAGGAGAGCCTGACCCACTGGAGGATAAACAGGTGTGTTCGGGTGATTAAGTGTTTCTACTCTTGTACTGGTTGGCCTGTCACTATGCTTGGAAATAATGTTTATCTGCATGATAGGCACGAAAACCTAGTGAGCTTTCTTAAATCTTTCACAACATTTGTCAAATTTAAACTTAATTCCTGGTACGGTTGCCAGTTCTTAGATTTCTTGAAGGAAAGGAATTATATGCATTTCAGACTCAAATTCCATCTTTTTAGGGATAGAATAAAGATTTCTGTTACTAGTACAATCATCATTTGCCTTGAAATAATCCAGTATGTGTGTATGGTTTGGGGGAACACAGCATATATGAAGATTGTGTGTTGGTCATTGTTTAAAATGTGTGATGGGGAAATTCCTTATAATGTCTCCAGTTTGCCATGAATATTTATTTCACATTTCTTTGAATAAAGACATTCGAAAGGGAGAAAATTAGTACAGTAGCAATATCCCCATGATGTACTGCAAGGTTACAAGAAGATGGAATCTGAAAGGATCCTTCCAGCAAATCGAGCCATACAGAAAGTCCTTGTTTCCTACCTCCTGTGCCATAATTCATCCATCTGCTGTGCTTTCTGTTGAACATTTTTTTTTATTCTATTTAAATTCACTTTCACCTTTAATGAATGGCACAAGTGCAATTATCTGAATTTGAGTCCCAGACTTTACCAGCTATGATCTGAGGTAACCTCAGACTAATTTTTTTAACCTCTTTGGCTTAAAGATGCCACTTTGTAGATGAGAAACAGGATAGTACTTACAGAATTATAAGGATTAAGCAAATTGATATATGAAAAACTATAGAACACTGTCCAGTACACAGTTAGAGCTCTTCAGTCAATTGTTTATTGCTAATCAGACTTCATTTCTATGCTCTAAAGCATTGATCATGGTCTTGGGAGTAACCACTAGAAATTATTTAGGCAAATGAATTTGCAAAACTCCTAAGATAAATGAACAACTGCTCTTAAAGAGTCATAGCATCCCACAGCTATGGGTTTTGCTTTGACTGTCGGGTAATCATTCCTTATTGGTCATTATCCGTGTTGGTGCCTCTTGGACATGATTTTACAGACCTGTGTAGAAACCCACCCTGTCCCCAGGGCCATCAGTATTTACTGGAGATACTCAGTGCTCACAGTCCATACTTTGTAGTTCTCGCATCCAGGAAGAATTTCAGTGTTCCAGCCTAGGCAGGGAGCAAAACAGAGTGACATGCCAGAAACCGAGGAGGCTGCTTTGGATGAAAGCATCTGAGAAAGTGATACTTGTTTGAAATTTAAATGACCGGAAAGAGCCAGAGACTGTGACAAGTTTGAGGAAGAGCATTCAAATGGTCTGCTCTGATGGCCATCATTAAATCAAACTTTACTCTCCTTAATAAGCAACCTCATGTTCTTTCTTTTCCTAACATATACTGTTATTTCCTTCTCTTCATTTCTCTTGCTTGAACCTTTTCCAGCTTCTCCATGTACTTGAAGTAGTGACCAAAATGGTTTTCCATGTCTATCGGGGATGGTGCTGATGCGTGGTGTGAAGGAGGAGTGGTCTCTCACCTGGTTGGCTTTGCCCCTTCACAGCGGCCTGTCCTAACGCTATCTGGTTGACTCATTCATTCTGTGGTCATGGAGACTCCCAGAGTTCCTTCCTTTGTATTTGTGCCTGCCTTTCATTTCCCTTCCTGTATTTATTTTATTGTTTTATGTCCTTAGTTGTGCTATAGTGCAATATCCCTGTTAAATCTTTGTCTTTTTTAAAAGTGGGTCTATCTCTTAGTTAATCATGAACATGTAATAATTCCCTTCTTTAGAGGTTTATATAAAAATGATTATTAGTTTATATTAAAATAAATGAACAAGATCTTAAACATCTCAAATCAAGCTTTATATAACCTTACCAATAAATGCATATTGTTTCCCTTCTCTTTGATACAAATATATAAAATTTGTTTACATGTAAGGTACTATTGTATTTTAATGGAAATTTTGAAAGTTACTGTATTTTGAAAGACCTATATTTCAGTCTCTGCCACTTAGTAGCTGTATGACTTTGGTCAAATAGTTCCTAAAAATCAGTTTGTTTGCCAGGCGCAGTGGCGCATACCTGTAATCCCAGCAGTTCAGGAGGCTGAGGCAGGAGGATTGCGAGTTCAAAGCCAACCTCAGCAAAAGCGAGGCATTAAGCAACTCAGTGAGACCCTGTCTCTTAATAAAATTCAAATTATGACTGGGGATGTGGCTCAGTGGGCACTTGACCTCAAGTGCCTCTGAGTTCTATCCCCCGTACCCACTGCCCCCCTCAATCCCCCACAAATCAGTTTGTTTATACCAGTGTCTCTTCACAGTGAATTTCAGGTGACCAAACAAAAAAAGTTGAAAAAACCAGGATGAGAGCCAGAGGTGGTGATGCACGCTGATAATCCCAGTTGCTCTGGAGACTGAGGCAGGAGGATCTGAAGTTCAAAGCTAGCCTTAGCAACTTAGTGAGGTCCCAAGCAACTTGGTGAGACCCTGTCTCAAAATATAAAATAAAAGGGGGCTGAGAATGTAACTGTGGTTAAGTGCCCCTGGGTTCAGTCCCTGGTACCCCCACAAACAAGAAAAAAACAGGATATCAACAAATAGTAATGGAATTACAGGTTTTCCACCTGCAAAGGGACCCCTTCCTTTCCACTATATACAAAATTAACTCAAAATGGATCATAGACCTAAATGTCAGGACTCAATGTATAAAACTACTAGAAGAAGATAAAAGAAAAATAAGTAAAAACAACAGTGAAACCCTTAGAAGAAAATGCAGAAGTAAGTAACTCTTGGTTTGGGTTAGACACAGGTGTTTTAGATTCTAAAGCACAAGTGATGAGAAGAAAATAGATAAACTGGACTTCATCAAAATTAAAAACCTTCATACTGCAAACAATGCCATCAAGAAAGTGAAAAGAAAACACACAGAATAGAAAAAATATTAGCAAACCATCTCTCTGATCAAGGACTTCTAAGCAGACTACTTTACAACTCAACAATAAAAGAAAAGCCAGGCCTAAGGATCTGAATAGACAAAGGAAAATATACAAATGACCAAGAAGCACATGAAAAAATGTTCAACATCATTAGTCACTAAATAAATACAAAGCAATACCTTAGGGGCCACTGTACCCTCTAGGGTGGCTGTAATCCAAAGGATGGGCAGGAACAGTGCTGATGAAGATGTAGAGCAATTAGAACCCTCTTATGCTGCTGATGCGATGTAGGTTGGTACCCCTGCTTCAGAAAATAGTCTGGCAGTTCCTTCAAAGCTTATGGCCCAGTAATTCTGCTCTTAGGAATCTACCCAAGAGAAGTGGAAACACGGGTCCCACAAAAACTTGTGTAGGAATGTTCACATCAGCATTATTCATGACAGCCAAAAAGTGGAGAGAATGCAAACTAAAAAGTAGATGAACTAAATGTGATGTATCCTTGAGATAGAATATTATTCTACCCTCAAAAGGAATGGGGAGTGTTAGAGTTTGGGTCTGGAATGTCCCCCAAAGACTTGATCCCAGCTGATAGTGCTATTGGGCAGTGGTGGAAACTTAGGAGGTAGGGCCTAACTAGAGGAAGAAGGTCACTGAGGGTGTGTCTTAAAGGGTATGGCTTGTCCTCTGCCCCTTCCCCTCGCCTCTGCTTCCTGGTCCATGAGATGAGCAACTCTGTTCCATTTTGAGCTCCCTGCCATGATGTTCTGCCTCACCACAGGTCCAAAGCAGTGGGCGGAACTTAGACACCTCTGAAACCATGAGCCAAAATAGATCTTTCCTTCTTTTAAGTTGTTTATCTCAGGAAAGCTAACACATGGAGTGAATGGTAAGGGGCACAGTTTCAGTTTTGCATGAGAAAGTATTCTAAAGTAAGTAAATTAGATTGTGGTGATGTTTACACAACCCTGAGTGCTTAAGAACTATTAAACTGTTTAAAAGAATGAAAATACATCTCATGGTATGTAAATCATATCTCAATAAATCCCGTAAAGAATAAAGGAAGTCCTGCTAAAGGAAAAACAGTGATGCTAAGAGGAAGATTAACACACAATCATGCATATCGTATAACCCTAGACATCAGCCAAGATTTAGCTTTCCAGACACTAGTAGAAAAGGTGCTGTCAGTGTCCAAAAGGAAAGACAGTTCTTTGTAGGTGGAGCATAGGAAGAGGAGTTTCTTCATGCCTTCTTTGATCCTCTGTTTCTCTTTGTAAAATCGGATAACATTGTTCTCTGAGTTGCTCTGAGGTTCAAACAGCTTCAGGATAATAGATGCAAAAGCACTTGGGAAGTCAAGAAGGTTTGTGCATGTTAAACAGGTCGTTTATTTCTATGTTTGCATTTGGAACAGGTTGTCCTCGGTTCTTAGGGCCCCTGTGACAAAAATACCTCAAACCAGGTGACTTAAAACAACAAAAATTTGTGGTATCAGTTCTGGGGGCTAGAAGTGAGAAATCAAGATGTGGCAGAGTCATGCTCCCTTGGAAACCTGCAGGGGAGGATCTCTCCTTGCCTCCTCTGGCTTCTAGTGGTTTGCCTGCAATTCCTGAAATTCCTTGCCTTGCAGCTGCAGATTTCCTTCTCTGCCTGTGCCATCACGTGGTATTGCCCACTCCAGTGTCTCTACGGATCCCTTTTTTCTTTTAAAAGGACAGCAGTCACATTGGACCTCTGTTTACCTTATCTGCAGTGACCCTATTTCCAAATAGAGTCATCATCTGAGGTCCTGGAGGTTAGGATCTCAGAGCGGGGTGGACAGAATTCAAACTGCACCAGGTGGCATATACCATGGACATACAACCAGTGTGGTCGTCGATGCTGATCACCGAAGTGTGTCTAGATGCCAGTAACATTTTCTCATTAAAGTGCCCAAATTGTTAAGAGGAGAAAAGAAAGGGTACGGACTATTGTGCCCTTGTTTTCCTTTTGCAAAGAAAAAGCAAATAGGAATTCAAAAAGTTGCTCTCCTAATGATAAAAGTGACTCTGCACAGGAAGTGGAGATTAGCAATGTACCACTCCCGTGTGCTGTTGCTTGGCCCTGTGCTGTGGGTACACGTTATCACACTCAATTATAAACATCCTAGGACAAATCTGACCTATGTCCTATTTTTGTTTCATGTGAAGAAAAAGTTTTAGACAGGTTAAGTAACTTGCCTTAGAATGCCCTGAATTGGGGTTTTTAGCCAACATCTATCTCTGTGAACAAATTGGTACATCATTCTCAGATGCCGAATGGGACGTGTTTGGGGTGGTAGGTTAGTCAGCTTCTCATCACTGTGACAAGATGCCTGAGGAAAACAATTTAAAGAAGGAAATATTTATTTTGGCTTATTGGTTCAGCGGTTAGTCCAGGGTTGGCTGGCTCCATTGCTGTGGGCCTGAGGTGGGCAGACAGCATCACTGTGGAGGGGCATGGTGGAGGAAAACTGCTCAGCTCATGGCGGCTGGGAACCAGAAAGGGAGCACGGAAGTGTCCAGGGACAATACCCTTCCAGGGCATGCCCCCAATGAGCACTTCCTCCAAGAAGATCCCACTTCCTACAGTTTTCACCACTCCTAACAATGCCATCAAATTATGAATCTTTCTGTGGAGGATGATGTCAGAGTCCTCATGATCTGATCACTTCCCCAAATCCCCACCTTGGAACATTACTGCATTGGAGATCAATCCTTTAACCCATGAGCCTTTCCGGGGGGGGCTCTTCATATCCAAATGCAGCAATAAGCCCTGCTGTTCTCTCTTGACCCCTTTTCCAAATTTTCTTCATTTTATATTTTTTGTTGTTTCTTTTCAGCACTTAATAAATGTTTGCTTAAAAACTGAGGTGGCCAGGCATGGTGACTCACACTTATAACCCAAACAACTCAGGAGGCTGAGATGGGAGGATTGCCAGTTCAAGGCCAGCCTCATTAACTTAGCAAGACTCTAAGCACCTTCGTGAGGCCTTTTCTCATAATAAAATATAACAAGGGCTGCGAAGTGGCTCAGTGGTAAAGCACCCTGAGTTCAGTCCCAGGTATTGAAGGGAAGAAAACCAGGGTTCATTCTGTTTCTTCGCAGTTAGTCACCCTTTTCATTCAGCTTGTTTCCTTGTCCTTTTCCCAGTCTTCTTTGTGAAGCAGCTTGTGATATATGCCCTCAGGAACAGAGTACTGCTCTTTAGGTATTAATCATGGGGTCAACTCATCTTTGGGGTAACTTAAGGAACAAGAGATACTCTCGGGTAGGTCTGGAGGTTAACATCATTTCTTTTTATTTAAACTCTTGAGTAGGAGAGAAGAGGGTTTTAATAATCCTGTTAAAAAGTAATGGAGAAGCCGGGCGTGGTGGCGCACGCCTGTAATCCAAGCGACTCGGGAGGCTGAGACAGGAGGATCGCGAGTTCAAAGCCAGCCTCAGCAACTTAGCGAGGCCCTAAGCAACTCAGTGAGACCGTGTCTCTAAATAAAATACAAAATAGGGCTGGGGATGTGGCTCAGTGGCTGAGTGTCCCTGAGTTCAATCCCTGGTTCTAAAAAAAAAGTAATGGAGGATGGGGGCTGGGGATATAGCTCAGTTGGTAGAGTGCTTGCCTCACAAGCAAAAGGCCCTGGGTTCAATCCCTAGCACCGCAAAAAAAAAAAAGTAATGGATGGGGTGGGCAGAAACTTTAAATTGCTATGTAATTGAACAGTGGTTATTCAGAGGAGTAAGATGATGATGTTCTTTTGGCCTTTCTGGGGCAGTCAATAGAATTGAGATTTTGGGATAAGACACTGGTTTTCATGTGCTGTTTTTATTTTAAAGATATGAAGAGAAAAAAGTCAATAGAATTGTATTAGCATAAAAAAAATCGTAGTGGAGATAGGGGTTGGGGTTGTGGCTCAGTGGCAGAGCGCTTGCCTAATGTGTGAGCACTGGGTTTGATCCTCAGCACCACATATAAATAAATAAAACAAAGGCCCATCAACAGCAACAACAACAACAAAAAGGATGAATTTTATGGAGCATCGTAGTGAACAAATATGAAAAGAGGAGAATAGCCAGGCACCATGATGAAAAGAGGAGAATAGCCAGGCACCATGATGAAAAGAGGAGAATAGCCAGGCACCATGGCTCACACCTGAAATCCCAGCAGCTGGGGAGGCTAAGCCAAGAGGATCGCAAGTTCAAAGCCAGCCTCCCAAAAAGCCAGGTGTTAAGCAACTCAGTGAGACCCTGGCTCTAGATAATATACAAAAGATGGCTGGGGATGTGGCTCAGTGGTTGAGTGTCCCTGAGTTCAATCCCCATTACTCAAAAAAAAAAAAAAAAAAAGAGAACATCATTAAGAATTTGCCAAGTTGGGCCATTACTGAGATCAGAGCATACAACTGGATTTCAGATCAAAGGTTCTGCTTTGGAATTTGTTTGATTTGCTTTATGACCTTGACAAAGTAATTTCATTTGTTTGTGGCTCATGTTTCAGCTTCCACAGCAGTGTGTTTTGGAAAGATGTGTTATTTAACAGGCAATCTGCTTTGAAATGTGATACCATTTAAGTGAGAATTTTCATTAACTGAAAATTTGAGATGCCAAATATGGTCTTTCTTGAGATTTACAATAGGATGTGTTTTTCATCATTGTTTGAGTTGGTCAAAATCAGATGCTTGTTCATACAAGTTGGAGGAGGTACTCTAGAAACTTTACATTTGGTTTTGTTTTTTAATTGTCCCTGACTTTTTGTTTACTTTGAAAAGGAATACAATCCACTGATTCATTTTCTAATAATCATGCTTCTTTATTTAGCTTGGTACTTTTCCTAGTTAAGAGGCAAAATAGATCATTGAATAAATAGACTTCCATTATTCTGAAATTGGAAAAAGTCTTATCATCTAGTCCAGTGCATAACTCCTTTATGTGACAGAAGTTTTTAGTTTATTTAAATTTGTATTTTCATGTTATGCAGTACATTTTAAAAACAATGTTCTGGGCTTTGATTCTGAGAAGGTGACGTCCACCCTTGTACACATTTACTTATATCTGAATAGTAACGGCAGCAGCTTAGGTGCTGAGCTGTCTGCAGGATATCACAGTGAATAAGGTCATAGACTAGAGGGAATTGGGACATTTCAGGAAATAAACACATCCACCCAGTAAAGTCCTGTAGATACTGGGTGAAGAAGAGAGTAACCTTTTCCTTTGGGAGTGGCAGGAAAAGAGCATCAGGCAGCCCTCATGAAGAGAAAACCTTTGGGTGTTTTCTTACAGGACGAGTTGGAACATGTTAGGCAGAACTCCTTGGGGAGAAGGATCACCTTGACATGGTAGGAAGTCAAAGCCAAAAGAAAGGTACATGTAAAGTAGACAGGTAGGGGCAGAGCACACTTGGAGTCACAGCTGACTGATTCCAGTTTGGGTGGAGTTGAGTACACCAGGTGGAGGAGTGAGAGGAGCAGGAGGGTAGGAGGATGCCATGTGAAGTGCCTCATTTACATGGCAAAGGAAAGTTTGGTCTTGGTTACCCACACGTGACAGGGAGCTGCTGTGAGTTCAATAACCAGCATCATTGTATTTGCATTTTAGGATATTTTTCTTGTGGCAATGTAGAACATCAATGGCAATGCAGTAAATCTACAGCCAAGTAAACCAGACAGGCTGCTGTAATAGATGAGCAAGACAAGGAGGCAGCGGTGAAGGACAGTGCTATCGTTTGGATCTAAAGTGTCCCCCAAAGGCACATGTGTTAGAGACTTGGTTGCCTAGCTGTGGCACTGTTGGGAGGTCATAGGATCTTTCAAAGGTGAGGTCTGGTGGAAGGTAGTTAGGTCACTGGGTGTGTGCCCTTCAAGGGACTCTTGGGATCCTGGCCCCTTCCCATTTTTCCCTCTTTGTTTCCTGGCCACCATGAGCTGAGCACCTTCTCTGCTGCTTGCTCCTGCCACGCTGCCGCAGGCCCAAAAGCAACACCAAGTGACCGTGAATCCAAACTGCGGAAACCATGAGCCAAGCTCAACATTTCCTCCCTTTAAGTTGTTCATCTCAGGTATTTTGCCACAGTGACGGAAATCTGATAGTGGGGGGAGAATTAATTACACTTTAAAGAAATATTCAGAAAGGTGAATTGACAGGCCTCTTAGAGTCTGGTGTGAATGATAAAAGATGGCTCTGAGGAAAGAAAGAGGAGTTCAGGCCAGGTGTGATGGCACCTGTAATCCCAGTGATTTGGGAGGCTGAGGCAGGAGGATCTTAAGTTTGAAGCCAGCCTCGGCAATTTAGTGAGAGCCTGTCTCTAAGTAAAGAAGGCTAGGGATGTAGCCCAGAGTTCAACTCCCCAGTACCAAAAAAAGAAAAAGAAAAGAAAGAGGAGTTCAGGTTTCTGGTGTCAATCCAGACTTTGCTAGAACAGCAAAGTCCAGAGTTTTCCATCTGAAGGTTCCATTTTTGAGTCTGCTTAAATAAACTGACAATGGACAGATCAACAACAAAAAAGGCATGCAAATATATTAGTGATCCCTCAGGAACTGCACAAAATATGATAGGCAGAGGGCTGGTAGTTGAAGCTTCAACACCCTCCTCATAGGGGGAAAAATGGGGGAGGCCGGGATATTACTGTGATCAAAGGTAGAAGTCCTCCAAAGAATAGAGGGCATATTTAGTGTAAATATATGTGGAGACCTTTTACTATACTCTATGGGTTAGCCTTCTATTAATGAGATTTTAGGGAGGAAATTCAAGACAATTGTATTTCTTTTGGAAGAACTTTCTTCAGTTAGATAAGTAAATGTCAGTGAGAGCCCCTCCCTGTGCTGGGGGGTGGATAGAAACAAGAAAAGGTTAGAGAGACCTTGAGTCTAAGGCTGCTGCATAGACCTTCCAGTTTCCTATAATTAAAAGTGGCCAGCATGTTGAAGCATCATACTTTGGGGGTATTGTTTTATGAGCCTTAACACTGGGAAGCAAGTGTGTGATGAATTGTTTAAAAAGTGATTGAAGTTCACCAGCCTTTCCTGATCTCACACCTGCCTGGTTATGATCTTTCTTTCCTTCAAGATGTCAGGTTCATAGTTGGCCATAAATATGTGTTAATTTGCATATTTGGTTTGCTCCCTTATTCTTGAAGGTTGAGGCTCTGTCTTTAATTCCCTCTTCTAACACACACTTTCATGTTCCATCTCTGACCTATAGATTCAGAATTTCTAAGACAACTGTTGCCTGGGAATCTGCAATTTAAGGTGTAGCTGGTGATCCTAAGGATCAGTCATGTCAGACTGCAGAGCGGTGAATCAGCTGGCAGTGGAGCTGTTTGAATCACCTTGCTGTCAAATGTTGGAAAATCAGTTCCTAACTGCAGATTTACAATGAGGGAGTAGAGTGGTACTGACTCCTCTTTCTTGGAAATGACCTCAGAATAACAAGGAAGATAAGAAGTACAAACTCTGTCCTCAGTGATATCAGGTGACAGCAGAAGGCCTGAACCACAGTGTGTAAGCAAGGCCTGCCACGCCCCTCTGCAGTGTGTACGGGTTCTCCTGTTTCCACAAACTTGCCAACACCTGTTATTTTTAATTTTTTTAAAGAAATTATAGCCATTCTGTGGGTGTGAACTGTATCTCATTGTGGTTTTAATTTGCATTTCCCCATTCACTAATTTTGTCGAGCAACTTTTCATATATTTTTTGGCCATTTTTATGTCTTTGCTGAAATGCCTGTTCACACCTTTATTTCTCTCTCTCTCTCTCCCTCTCTCTCTCTCTCTCTCTCTCTCTCTCTCTTTTGTGTGTACTGGGGAATGAACCCACTGACACTTTACCACTGAGCCACATCCTCAGCCCTTTTCTTTTTTTTTAATGAGACCGTCTCACTAAGTTGCCTAGGGCCTCACTAAGTTACTGAGGCTGGTCTGGAACTTGCAATCCTCCTGCCTCAACCTCTTGAGTTGTTAGAGTTAGAGATGTGGGCCATGACAACTGGCCTTTTTTTTTTTTTTTTTTTTTTTGTACTGGGGAGTGATCCCAGGGGCACTTTATCCTTGAACCATATCCCCAGGCCTTTTCTTTCCTTTTTTCTTTTTTTTTCTGAGACAGGGTCTCACTAAGTTGCTGAGGCTGGCTTTGAACTTGTGATCCTCCCACCTCAGCCTCCCAAGTCACTGGGATTACAGACTCGCACCACTACACCTGGCTCCACTTAATATGCACTTCTCATTCTAAAAATATATACTGTATTTTATATGCATTAAACTTTCTAGCTACAGATGATACAGAGAAACCCATTATAAGAGCATTGATTTGCTAAATATTTTTCCAAAATAACAGTGATCCAAGTGTGTGAATGTGTATGTGTATGTATGTACATGTGGGCAATTGTGGTTATTAGGGCATGATTGATACATGATCTAGAAGATGAGATTGCTCTTAAGATGGCTTTCCCAGGAATGTTAGCTATGTGTAGTTTCTTTCTCTGTTTGTGGGTGTGTGGTGTGTATAGTGCTGAGTTGGAACCAAGGGTCCTGCACATGCTAAGCGGGTGTTCTACCATTGAGCTGCATCTCCAGCTCTTTTTATTTTATTTTGAGAGAGCATTCTTGCTAAGTTGCCCAGGCTAGCTATGAACTTATCATCCTCCTGCCTCTGCCTCTAAAGTAGCTGGGATTATAGGCATGTGCCACTACGCCCAGCTCTCTCCCTCCTTTTTTTTTTTTAAAGTGTAGTTTAAGGTGAGTGTAACCTATTATTCTCTATCATTCAACACCTTATCTTAGAAAAGAGGAATGATAACAGAGATAGAGGTCAAATTCATTTTGATTGTCCCTTTAACAACAGAATTTGAGAGCTAAGGTCAAGCAAGGAGCAAGGCAGATATCCTAGGTTAGGCTAGGACTAAGTTGTTATTGATTGTCCTTTGAAGATTATTTTCAGAGTTAGCAGTATTTACATTCTGACAGAAGACTGGGGTTTCTTGTATTGCACGTAAACTCTTTAGTAAAGTATGAAAACCTACAAGGAACAAATACACACAAATTGCAAGATTAGTGATCACTTCTGGAGAAAGAGAAAGAAGAGAACGTTTTTGTTTCATAAAAAGAATTATGCAAATACTGCAGAGTATTTGGATTTGTTAAATCTTGCTAGGGGAGTGGGGATGCGGATGTATGTTCAGCAGTGAATGTAAGGATATGACAAGGTCACTCACAGATATGGGAGGGAGATTCAGTGTATAGTACAATAATTCTTAGGTTAGATATTAGGAAATCTGGGTTCTCCTTCCCAATTCTTTTTTGTTTGTTTGCAGTGCTGAGGATCAAACTCAGGGCCTCAGAAAGCTCCACCACTGAGCTACTCCCCATGCCCCCCTAGTTCTTCTGATGATCAGCCTTGAACCTTGGCAAATCCCTGTTTTAAGAGGGTCTTCTTGGGTCTTCTACTCTTGGTCGAGTTTTTGTTCAGCAGTCATGATTTCACCTCTGGACATCTCAAATGTCATAACTGCTTGTTCCCGATTTGCTCTTTTTTGCCCTTCACTGAGGAGCTGCATGTTCAGATCTTTCATAGAAACAGAAACGAGAGACTTGTCTCCTCTCTAATCTGCCAGAACCAAAGGCAGCTCTATCAGTGTTTAAACTGAAAACCACAAAATGCTAAGATCTATTTCTGAGGCATCTGCATTATTATTTATTTCAAGCACGCACACTTTTTGTCCCTTCTAAGGCATTTAATTTACCTACAAGGAAGTAAACATTTCATTTCAGCCAGCGCAGTGATGTATACCCTCATCTTAGTCTCAGCTGTTTAGGAGGCTGGGGCATGAGGATCTCTTGAGCCCTGGAATTGTTTTTTTTTATTTGTTCTTTTTAGCTATGCATGGCAGTAAAATGTATTTTGGCATTTCAGACATACAGGGAGTATAACTTCCCATTCTTGTGGTTGGAAATGATGTGGAGTTACACTGGTCGCATATTCATATATGAACATAGGAAAGTTATGTCTGATTCATTCTACCATCTTTCCTATTCCCACCCCCCCTTTCCTTTCTTCCCCTTTGTCTAGTACAGTAAACTTCCATCCCTCTCACCCCCACCCTTCCTACCCTCACTTATTGTAAGTCAGCATCCGAATATCAGAGAGAGCATTCGGCCTTTGGCTTTATTTCACTTAGCTTGGTAGTCTCCAGTTCCATCCATTGGTAAATGCCACAATTTCATTCTTCTTTGTGGCTGAGTAATATTCCATTTTGTATATGTACCATATTTTCTTTATCCATTCATCTGTTAAAGGTTAAGACCTGGAATTTGAGTTCAGCCTGGGCAACATGGGAGACCTCAGCTCAGAAAGAACAAAGCAGAATTTTATTTCAGCTCTTTAGAACAAAACTGCTTTGACTCTAACAGCATATATCTAAAAGGAATTTTAAGGAAATTAAGAGCTCCTGTGGCTGCAGTGTTGACTGGTGTTTGGTGTGAAGAGTGCTGTTCAGATCATACTTCAGTTGTCTCTGTAGCAGGACTTAGGGTGAAGTTGTCTATACATTCCTATTGTATGTTTCAATAATAATTATTTGGTTACTTGTGTGTACCTGAAGGACTCATGTGACAGCTGTAGGGGTTCTTTGCCATTCAGAATGTGACGTTTTCATTATGAAACATTGATGGCTGTGCTGCACCAAGGCCCTGGGGTTCCCCAGTGTGGTCCATCAATCCCATCACCCACTGCCCTCAGCTACTTCTTGTCGTGGTGTATCACTCATCTAATGCACCATGTTTGCCTTTGAGATGTTACATAACAGTGTGAACCGTGTGTTCATAGGAAACTTATAAGGATCAGAACTAAAATTGGTGTCTGACTGCCAATAGCTGACTTCCGTTATCCTTACCTGAGTTCATGCAATGTCCTCTTATCCACAGGATGAAGATACTGGGATGAAAAGTAAAGTCCATCATATTGCCAAGGAGATCATGAGCTCAGAGAAAGTGTAGGTATCTAGTTTATAATTCAGAAGACTGGTGTTTTCCTCATTGGCTCATTTAAAACATTATTTCTTTTCTTTTTGTTTTTGCAGGTTTGTGGATGTGTTAAAACTTCTGCATATTGTAAGTTTCTACTAATATTTTCTTTAGCTCTGACTTTATCTCCTTTTGCATTTTCCCTACCCCAAAAGTTTTCAACATAACTAACTTAAATGACTTAAATGCATACACTTTCTAATACCTGGTTATGTCTTCAAATTCACACATATATGTAAATATAGACATTTTCTTTTTTATTATTATTCATTTTTATTTTTATTTTTACAGACTACATTATGATTCATTGTACACAAATGGGGTACAACTTTTCATTTCTATGGTTGTATGAAATGTAGATTCACACCATTTGTGTGATCATACATGTACATAGGGTAATAATGTCTGTCTCAATCCACTATCTTTCCTTCCCCCACCCCCCCCCACCCCATGTCTCTCTACACCATCCAGAGTTCTTCCATTCTTC
>JAJEJO010002743.1:22077-79721 GCA_020662805.1 Glaucomys volans
CTGGGAAGCTTCTTTTTGTCTTCCTTCCTTCTTTCCTTCCTGCCTTCATTCCAATATTCCTTTTATGGTGCTGGAGATCAAACCCAGGGCTTCACACATGATAAGCACGTACTGTAGCACTGAGCTTCATCCCCAGCCCTCATAATATATTGAGTTTTTAAAGTGATAATATATCTCCTTGGGCATTGGCAGAAGACACCTGCTTTTAGTAGAATTTTGCATTAGCAATGTAGAAAGAATGTCATCTTCATTGTTCAAAACTTTTTCTCCTAGCTGAATAGCTTGTGGAAACAGACACTTGGAATAACATTTTTATAACTAACGTTTTAAAGTTCTATTTTAAATTTTTCACTTGTCAACTCGAACAGACCTGTTGGGAAACAATTATATGTGTCTGACCACATATTCATTTTTCTCATGCATTCCTTTGTACTTGCAAGTTTTTACAAGTTTGTGCATTCACAGGGAAAATGCTTTTAGTGTTCCTTTATTCCTTTGTGTTTCAGTAAAATATTAAGACTTAACAAAAGAAAGGGATAAAGTAGAGGAAACAGTGAAAAAAGAAATTAAAGTGGAATTTTACTTAGTGTGATGCAATTATTAACTTCATAAATTAAACTTAATTGCTGACAAAAGAAGGTTCACAAAATATATACCCATATTATGTCCTTGCAGAGTATAATTTTTCTTTTTTTTCTTTTTTTCCCTCCCTTCTCTCTCTTCTGTGGTATTGGGAATTGAACCCAGGTTCTTGTACAGGCTAGACAAGTACTCTACCCCTGAATCACATTCTCATCCCTTTTTATTTTTAACTTTGAGACAGGGTCTGGCTCCATTGCCCATGGTGTCCTTGAACTTGCTATATTCTTGCCTCAGCCTCATGAGAAGCTAGGGTTAATGGCATGTGCCAACATACCTGGCTTCATTTTTCCTCTTTAACAAATACATATGAACATGAAAAATGGGTTTCCCTTACATGTGGTTTTCCGTGTCTAAATGATTCCCCTTTGCTTTTTACTTGTCCTGTTGGAAATATGCAGGCCTAATTCCTGAATGAAAAATCTCTGGCTTTGGAAACATTTTCTAAAAATTTCCTTCACATTGCTAATTTGTTTCAAGAAAATAATTCCCCATGAATAGTTTCTCCCATTAACTGTTGGACTGTATTGGTAAGTTCTTTTTTTGTAATTTATTTTAAAAATAAATAAATGCAATATTTCATTGCCCAAACATATTTTTTGAGTTTCAAATTAAATATACACTTGGTGCTGTGCCCTGAGCATTCCCACCATACCTTAGACATCTGATGTGGGTTTTTGGTTTCGTTTGATTTTTGGTCTTGTGTTTGTTTGCTTTTGGGGGTTTTATTGTTGTTGTTTGTTATGTTATTTGCTCTATGGTACTGGGGATTGAACCCAGGAGCACTTTACCACTGAGCTACATTTCCTAGTCCCTTTTATTTTTTGAGATTCACTAAGTTGAGACTCAAACTTATGATCCTCCTATCTTAGCCTCCTGAATTGCTGAGATTATAGGCATGCATTTCCATACCCAGATAATTATATGAATTAAAAAATAATTTGAAAAGAAACAATCATAGACTTTGAGGTCTTTTAGACAACAATGGGCTAGTTAAGTTATACTTAATTAAGTAGTATTAGTAATAAGCATCTTTGTGCCACTAATTTTTTTAGGTTGAGAGAGAACATTCCATTGAAAATTTAAGAGACTCTCAATAAAATCCATGGAATAGACAGGTGCATTGGTGCATGCCTATAATTTCAGGTGCTCAAAAGGCTGAGGCAGAGAATCTCAAGTTCAAGACCAGCCTGGTCAACTTAGCGAGATCTTATCTGAAAATAAAATAATAAGGACTGGACATGGAGCTTAGTGGTATAGAGCAATTGCCTAGCATGTGCAAGGCCATGGGTTCAGTCCCTGGTATCACAAAACAAAATAAAACAAAAATTTAAAATAAAATCTTAGAGCTAAAGGCAAGATCACCTGGACATTCAGATTTCTAATACTAAATTGATTGTAATTTTATTTGCTTTTAAGTGCATTATAAAATGAACAGAAGTCTTCCGCACTTCCCAGGTTTTTCCCATCTTAAAATCTTCATCCTGTTTAACTAAATGCACCCTGTTTTGAGTCTTGTGAACCCTTTAATTATCATTTATTCTCGTGTTGTAATGACGTAGCTACCTAACCTCACTCCTTTGTTTGTGTGTGGACTGCCCTTCACTGATGAAGTTCATGATCAAGAGCACCTTTGTCTTGCTGCAGAGACTTCATTCCCATGCTGGTTTAGTGTTTTCCTCTCTCTATATGCCTCTTGTTTCAGAGCTTCCAAGGACTTGTGGATCTTAAGTGAGGTTCATGTGATCCTTGAAACTGTCAAATCTTTTAATTAAATAAATGACCTTCTACTAAAGGCCCACTATGTACCTTGCAGTACGTTGTGTAACTATGTTACACAAATTATCTGTTTTAATTCTCATAACAGCGCTACCAAATACATGTTATTTCCACTTTTTAAATGAAGAGAATAAGCTAGCTGTCAAAAGAAAGCCTGTACTAAAAGCCAAAGCCAGGCTTTGAAGTCTGATCCATCTGAATTCTTGCCTTTAGTGATTGTGTAGAAACTGGTTAAAAATTGTTTCTTGAAATTTTGACCATGCTGTATAGGATGTGGTATAACCCGAGGTATTTTAGCTTGCTTTTAGATTTCTTTCAGTTGCCTAGGAAATGAGAGAAATGCTAGTCTTTCATCTTCCAAAGATGGTAATGAAGCTAGACCTTTGTTACTTAGGATATATTATGATCCTTACTTACTAATCTTATTTAAAGGGAATTGGAAACTTGAGATGAAGGGTTGGTTTCAGCCATGTTTTATACAGTTTTGCCTGACATTACCAGATTTGCACATATAGGAACAGAGGAATGCTTTCATTGGGAAAATATTTTTCATTTAAAAAAATTTTCATTGTAGAATGACAACAATACCTTTATTTTATTTATTTTTACATAGTACTGAGGATTGAACCAAATGCCTCACAGGTGCCAGACAAATGCTCACCACTGAGCTACAACCCCAACTCCCTGGAAAATATTTTTCATTTTAAAAACAAAGTCAAAGCGTTAAGGTGGGGACTGCCCCCTTTGTAGTTTTACTTCTTAGTTTCTCACTCATTTCTGCATAATTATCACTTCTCTTGGACCTCAGTAGCTGCTTTTGCGTGACATGAAGGGGTTCTTTATGATTTTTACTTCCAGAGCTTCCTGATCCTATGTCCATGTGGTCTTTGTAATTCTCTGCGTCACGATAGTGGTTAAGGTTCCTGGAGGTCAGGAATCCTACTGGGGACGGCTGGTGATAAAGTCACTCTTTTGTGGCTCTGTAGATATAAAGTCTGACCCTATGAACAAGGCCATCTGTTTTGTGCTTCATTGCCTCGGATATTCATAGTTGATTTTATTTGCATTGATTTTTCCTTCAGTCTTCCCCAAGTGATCAGAGCTGGCAAGGCTAGTATGTTAATACCTTAAAGGAATTAAAGATCCTTTTAAAGTTGTTCTGGTTCTTATTTGTGTGTTTTGGGGAAAATATTAAGATATGCTTAGGTCCATTTTTCTCTCTAGAAATTCCTGCTTGAACAAGCATTTCGTTAATGGGACCCCAAACTAGACCATAGGTGGTGAAATTTTGCTCATGGGCTCTGGTGAGTTTTATATTAGAAGGACTGTAGTAGAGTTAATGGATACCAGTAATCTCTATGGCTTGCTTAATATGTTCACACCCTACTTCCCCCCAGCCCTTTGTTTTAATTACCCAGCTTTCCTAGAGTGGAAAAGTGAACTCTAAATCTAATTTTCAAAATGTTCGTTCTGCTATCTTGCATCCTCACTGATGTCGTCTGGGAGGTGTTGGTGAATTTAGATTCTTCTAGCCCAAAATAGCTTTGCCTCTGGCTTTTGTCATCCCACTTTCTCAAATTATCCTGGCTGTTAACATTTAGAAAAATAACCAGACATATGTTGTAATCATCCTTTTTATAAAAAATAGGATGTCACCTCCTTCCAGTGGCACCAGATTTGGCAATGATTGAGGTTCATGAGCTGAGAAGTTAAAGATTCTGTGTGTGGTTCCTGTGTGATTAGTTACATCTGGCAGTGAGGCTGAGTGCACTGCTTCCCAGAGGGTGGTGGCCCAAGAAGTCAGGGTGTGTGATGGGGGCCACTGCTGCTTTGTGGTGTTGTGGAGGTCATAAAGTCCAAGTTGGAGCCTTTGGTATGAATTTTATTGACTTACAGGAAGGAGTGTATTATTATTATTATTATTTTATTTTTATTATTATTATTATTAATTAATTTATTTATTTTTGGTACTGGGGATTGAACCCAGGAATCACACATGCTAAACCTGTGTGTGTTCTATCACTGAGCTACACCCCCAGCCACGGGTGCTCTTTTCTATTTTCAGAAAGGCACCAAGAAATCCACTGATAACCTCAGAAGAAAAAATTATCCAATAAGACTTTTAAAACATGGTAAGGCAAATTTCATCCAGTACCACCATTGCAGTCATAGGGACCATTGCATTGGGATTTTGTACTGGCAGAGAGAGATTGGGCTTAACTCCTAATATAGCATAGAAAAGTGGGAATTTGTAGCCAAGGAGCATAGTGGGAATCAGTGAGTGGAAAGTGACCCACAGGGAACCTCAGCAGTACCCGGAGGGTTCTAGCTAATCCAACTTAACAGGATTCTTGCTGACAATTGGCTAGTGTGATCAGATATTACCTGAGGAATGGTGGAGGATGAGGAGGAGCAGGGCCAGATACTATGGGTAGAAGATTTTTACTAAAGCTGGATTTGACAGGGAAGTGCACAGGTGGACCTAAGAAAAGGTTCAGGAACCTGACTAGTTTGGCCACTCCCAGAATCTTTGTCAAGTACTGCTCAGCATGTACAACTTTCTGGGCCTTATGAATATATACTCTCTCAATTCCTATAGTTTTTATTAAATGTTGGTCTTTGGCTCTTTTAGATATTACAGTTCTATTTTATTCTGAAATATTACTCATAATTTTTTTAAAAAGACATCATAGAGCCAGGCATGGTGGCACATGCCTATGATCCCAGTGACTCAGGAGGCTGAATCAGGAGAATCTCAGGTTCGAGGCCATCCTCAGCAATTTAGTGAGTCCCTAAGCAACTTAGTGAAACCCTGTGTATAAATAAATAAATAAATAAATAAATAAATAAATAAATAAGGGCTGGAGGTGTAGTTCAGTGGTTAAAGCACCGCCTCGATTAAATCCCCAGTACCAACAACAACAGCAACAACAGAACCCATCATGGTACATCAGTTCTTCCCGAGCTGCCCACAAACATCTAGGAGTACTAGAAAAAGCCAAGTTTTGCATGGTATGTGGCAAGAGCCTCCATTCAGAGGTGGCCACCTCACTGGTCAGCCCACTTTGAATGTGGCTGGTCGCTGTTAAATGTGTCTTAAATAAACAAGTTTCCTTTTTGGCAGAGGTGGCAGACATGTAATGCAGAGTCGGGCAGAAGCTGTGTCAAACTGAGTCCTTAAGTTACTTAGCAGCTAACATCTACCGTCCTTGTCGTGGCTGAGGAAATACTTTCCAACTGGAAAACAAAAGCTATCATGCTGCCAAGTGACAAACATAGACATTAGTTATTCTAGCAGAAGAAAGGGCAGTGTTCACTGCTTTGCTGAGCAAGGAGCTCTTGTGTCTAAATCATACCAATTGCTAACCTGGTTCCAAATAAAAGCAACACTGGAGAAGATGTCTGGATTTTTAATATGTTCACAACTTGGGAAGTTGTTTGTAATTGTATTCTTCAGGTCTGCCTGAGAGCAGACAATCTAATGACTTTCCAAAGTGTTAAGTAGCTCTATTTTCTCCTAGTAAGTGAGAGTGATGATTGAAGCAAGCTGCCGGGAGATGGAATTTGGCCAATAGCCATTGGGTTCCTGGAGATGTTTTGTGTGGTTTTTCTGGATTGGAGCTGATGCAAGTTATAAATCCTTGTTTTAATTATACAAGTTAGTTCTTCTGACTTGGTTAGTTCTTTTAGTTTGTAGTTGCTTCCTTTGGGCCAGTGTGACAATTAGACCAATAAAGATGATCTCAGGTACTGAGTCTTAAGTGAGGGGGGTTTAGCACTTGTTAGACACAGGAGGGTTTGACTGATCTAGATTAGCCAAACTTAAGGGAGGGGAGTGTCTCAGTGGTAGAGCACTTGACTAGCATGTGCAAGACCCTGGATTCAATCCCCACTGTTGCAAAAAAGAAAAGAAAAAACATAGCCATACTTTAGATATTTCTTTGTGTATTTTTAGATCATGAGGTTTTGTTTTTGCTTTATCCAAAAGTAAGAAATACTCATTGCTAACATATAAATGGTTGGAGGCATGAAGAGATCAGGAGAGGAAATGGTATCTTTTTTATTTTGTTTTGTTTATTTGATTCGCCCTGTGAATCCCTAAAGGAAAACAACTGGAAATAAATGTAAAGGAAGATAAAGCCTGATGAGAATCATTTCACCCACCTTAGCTTTAGGATTTTAATTAAAACTATTTTTTCTATCTTTTAATGTATTATTATTATTATTATTATTATTATTATTATTAGGTATTAGGAATTTAACCCAGGGGCAATTTGCCACTGAGCCACATCCCTAGCCCTTTTAATTTTTTATTTTGAGACAGGGTCTCGCTAAGTTGCTTAGGGCCTTGCTAAATTGCTGAGGCTGGCGTTGGGGTTGTGATTCACCTGCCTCAGCCTTCCAGATCACTGGGATTGCAGGAGTGCATCACCACACCCAGCTGAAAACTTTTTCTAAAAAGAACAAATATTTTGAATCCTCTGAATCTCCGAACAGATTCCACTGATTCCATTGTTGTTTTACCTGCATCGTAGGACCACCCTCAGGAACAAGGAAATCTAGGCAAATACTTATCTACTACCCCACCCTTTCCAAGATTTGGAGTGATAGGGTGTGGTAGGATTGAATTAAAACAGTACAGATGGTCTTATTGGGCACAGAATATGAAAAGTATGTGAAGGCAAATTTTCTTATTTGTGAAAAGTCCAAGTCCTAGTGAATTTATTGAGAGGTTGGCTAGAGGGAGGGGGAAAGTTAAGATCCAGAGTTAAAATGTTTTGTTGATTCCGGGTACCCCATGCATGGTGGAAAGCTTTTTGTGTAGTATCTAACTGAAGTCTCATAACCATTACACCCCTTTAACAAATGAGAATAATGAGACTTAGCTCAAGGAAACCTTTAAATCAGGAGTAAGGGTTTAGGCCCAGAATTCTGATTATCAAATTTCTGACTTCCTCTGCATGACTCACCTAGAATGCTCTGGTTGTTAGGAAATGATAATTAAAAAATGGAAAGAGGGACTTTTCAATCCAGAATAAAATTAGTCTGGTGTGGTGGTGCACACCTGTAATCCCAGCAGCTCAAGAAGCTGAGGCAGGAGGATTTCAAGTTCAAAGCCATCCTCAGCAACTTAGCAAGACCTATCTGAAAAGAAAAAAATATAAAAGGGGCTGGGGATGTGGCTCAGTGGTTAAGCGCCCCTGGGTTCAATCCCTGGTACCAAAAAAAAAAAAAAAAAAGAAAGAAAGAAAGAAAAAGAAAGAAACAATAAAATTAGTTAATGTTAGAAATATCGGAGTACCGCAAGGAATCAGATGTGCTTCGAAGTAGGCAAAACAGACTTTACTTCTGTAGAAGGGTGTGCAAATGTACAGCAAGCACACCTGGGGGGAAGTCCGCCTGTTTTCATCCCTAAGGCAGCACTGCCCCTTGCTCAGATAGGAGCGGCTGGGGGTTGCCATCTATACAATTGGCTAATTTTAAAATCAAGGTGGGCAAAGGGAAGGGCTATGGTTAAAATGGTTCTGATTGGATCTTACATCCCAATGAAGGCTAAATCTGTGTTCTGAAAATGGACCACCTGAATTTTTTATTCTGACAGTTAAGCTCTCTGGAGGACTTTTTAAATGGTTGTGTTTATATTATGATTTTGGAGCATTTTTAAAGTCTAGAATTACCATACAATTTCTAGACACCTTCCTGACAACTAAAAGAGAAATATCATAGTCTGTTTTAAAATCAAATATCTACCCTAGCCTTGTAATTTCTTAAAAATTTCCTATCTGCTGAGTGGGACAGGAGGAAGTGAGTTCATTTGATTTGTAATTCTGCATGGGAAATAGAACTTTGCAATTTATTTCATTTTATGGAAGAAGGAGATGGGGGAATGCTTTTTGTCAAAGTATATGTATATATAATATTGTTTTTCCTCTTCTGCTCTGTAATAGGATTTCCGAGATGCTGTAGCCCATGCTTCCAGGCAACTTGGGAAGCCAGTGATTGAGGAGCGGATCCTAAACCAGATCTTATACTACTTGCCTCAGCTGTATGAGCTCAACCGGGACCTCCTGAAAGAATTGGAAGAAAGAATGTTGAACTGGTAAAAAAAGCATACTGAGTTTTGGGCTCTCCCAAAGTTTCCAATTTTAAATGAAACCATAACCCCACCTGTGACAGGAAGGTGTTGTTCTTACATTGTTTCAATATACTGAATTTTCTTTACAGTTACCTGTAGACTGATGATTTGGGGTGGCCAGAATTGATAACCTTGGCCCACTAAGTTCAATACATATCATTTAAACATTTCTTTAGTAATGCTCACTCAGAAGCAAGAAGGCCCCATACTCAGAGGTCTTAACTCTATGGACTTAACTTTACATAAGTGACCTTTGATGATGAAGATTTTTCTTTTTTCTCTTTTGGTACTGGGCCTGGAACCCAGGGCCTCAGGCATGCATGTGCTCTGACACTTAGTATATGTCCCCATCAAGATTTTCACACTAGAGAAGTTTTAAAATATTTTATGTATCTTCTAGGGTTTTAGGTTATGAAACATTGCATTTTGGAAGAGGCCATTCACTATTCTTGTTTGTTTGTTTTGGTTTCCAAAGGCCAAATTATATATGTATGACATTATAGAAACTGTAAATTTCAGGGAAAAGAATACCAAAAGGTAGTATTGGAGGCTATCTCCAGTGCATTGAAGAAAATAAGCAGAAACGTTAGTGACATTGTGGAAATTTGTAGAAAGATTGATCTAGGAGGAATGAACATATTGTTGAAGCCCAGGAGGAATACAAAATGATAAGAGTAACAAAATAATGGGCTGGGGATGTAGCTCAATGGCAGAGCATTTGCCTATAATGCAGGAGGCCCTTGGTTCTATCCCCAACACCACACACACACAAAAAGGAATAGCATCACCTAATTTCTTGATTAGAGTTTCCTAATCCAGGAAAGTACCTTTGCCTGTGTTTGAAATATCATGCCTCTGCGTGTGGGAAACCAAGCTAGATAAGCAATTAATACTTATCTATAGCCTCAGTATAAAATAACACAATTAAGGACTAGGGATCACTAAAAGTAGTTTTTAAAAGTCATAATAAAAATAAAGCAAAATTACAAAAAACATTCTTACACATGCTTTATTTTCTCCTTATAAAAATACCTTAAAAATCTGAATTGTCTTTAAAAGATATGCATATTTGTACAAGTGTTTGGGAATTTAAATATATTTTTGCTTTTTTTGGTGTATTTTTTGCTTATACTAAAAGTTATCTAAAATTTTGATCCATATGTTCTGTATTAAAATATTAAGCATTCCTAAGAACCAGGATAATTAAAACTACAATTATGGAAAAAGCTTCCCTTATAATGATATAAAATTCATTAAATCCTTAGTTAAGATATTTTCTACTACAATATTTTTCCTCTAAGGAGACTTTGAATCAACATATTTTGGGGGGCTTGGGATGTAACTCAGTGGTAGAACATGTTCAAGTTCCATTCCCAGTGCTTGGGGGGAACAGTTTCTTTAGTTTTCTAATGCTATACCGGTTTTCCACTGACTTTTTTTTTTTTTTTTTTTTTTTTTTTTTTGGGTACTGGAAATTTTAGCCAGGGGAAATTTACCACTGAGCCACATCCTTAGGGCCTTGCTAAGTTGCTGAGGCTGAACTTTTGATCCTCCTGCCTCAGCCTCCCCAAGCCACTGGGATTACAGGTGTTTGCCACTGTGCCCAGCTTTCCCATTGACTCTTAATAACACTTGATGGAATATTTCATTTTACATTTAACAAGCATTTATATATACTGTGTTCTAGTCAGTGCTCTTAATATGCAGAGCATATCACAGTTCACAAAATAGATATGATGGGGTTAGGCATGTAGCTTAGTGGTAGAGCCCTTGCCCTGGGTTTCATCCCTAGCATCAGAAAAAGCAAACAAAACATCAAGGCACTTGCTTCCATTGACAGATATTTTAGAGGGGAAGGACCAAATAAATAGACAAGGCAAATATCAGAAGCAGTTTCTGATCTGCAGAGACATGTGCCGCTGGATCAGTGTGTGAAGATTGCATGCCCAAAAAAGGCCCTCTAAGAAGGAGGATCATGTAAACTGACATCAGAATATAAAGGAGGGGCCAGCCAGGGTTCCTTATTTCCAGGCCTGTGAAAGTCTGAAGTGGAAATGAACTCTGGTACATTCAGAGAGTATCAAGAAGGCCGGTGTGGGCTGGGGCTGCCGCTCAGTGGCAGAGCACTTGCCTCGCATGTGTAAGACACTGGATTTGATCCTTAGCACCACATTAAAAAAACAAAACAAAACAAAACAAAAACTAAACAAATAAAATAAAGGCATTCTGTCCATCTGCAACTACAAAAATAAAAAAAAAAAATTTAAAAAAGGGAGAGGGGAGAGAACCATGGCCTGGGTCAGAAAGGTGGTCAGGAGCAGTCCCTGGAGGGCTTTGCACCCCTATAAGGAGTTTATTTTTAGGTATCAGGGTATAGCTCAGTGGTAGAGCACTTGCCTAGCATGCCCCAAATCCCTAGCACTGCAAAAAAGAAAAGGAATGAATCAATAATAAAAATAAATAAAAAACAAGAAGGAGTTTGTTTCCCTAAGTGTAATAGAGGACCATTGGAGGGCATGTGACATGCACATTTCTTAGTTTCTCAGGTTGCACTAAAGAATGGGCTATAGGGGACAAGAATAGAAGTAGGGAGACTAGTCAGAAAGCTAGCAGAGTTCAGGCAAGATATGGTGGTGGAAGAGGAAATTGAGAAGAGCAGGGTGAGGCTGTGTCTTACAAGCAGAGAGGGAGATAGCCTGGTGGCTTAGATGTCCAGCTGTACATCTGATTGGATGTGTTTTGGACACATTAATAATGCTCCTTTATGTTTTTGTTTCTCTCTCCCCTATCCATAGGACTGAACAACAAAGAATTGCTGATATCTTTGTAAAGAAGGGGCCATATCTAAAAATGTATTCTACATATATCAAAGAATTTGATAAGAATATAGCTTTGCTGGATGAGCAATGCAAGAAAAATCCAGGCTTTGCTGCTGTCGTTAGAGAATTTGAGGTATTTGCTACCATCTAATGTTGAATGTTTCTTTTTCCTTCTTTTTTTAGAACTTTAATAATAATTTAAGGTCATTGAAAATGAAGCTTGCAAACAAAAATGTATTAAAGTAGAATCCCTTCTAAATCAAAGATGGAATTGATCAAATCAAATAGTGAAAACTCCAACAGTGTACAGGATTTAATTCTGAAAATCTGTTACTGCCCTTTGGACTTCGTTGCCTTGAGAAAAGCAGTATGTTGATGGAACTTTTATAAAATTTTGATAAAATATAAAACATAAACTTACCATCCTAGCTCTTTTTTTTTTTTTTTTTTTTTCCCCCAACAGTGGGGATTGAACCCATGGGTGCTCTACCCTGAGCTACATCCCTATTCCTTTTTTAAAAATATTTTATTATGAGACAGGTTCTCCCTGAGTTATGATCCTCCTGCCTCAGCCTCTGGAGTTGCTGGGATCATAGGTGTGCATCACCACGCTGGTGTTTTTTAGTTTCAAGTGTACAGTTTGGAAGGGTCATAGACATTGACACCATTGTGCAACCGTACCTCTAGACTGCTTTTCATCTTGCAGCACTGAGACCCTGTAACCATTAAGCATTGACTCTTGCCTTTCTCCTCCCCCAGCTCTGACACACCCTTGTGCTTTCTGTCTCAGTGAATCTGAGTACTCTCAGGAGTGTTTCTTATTTTTAACTTATCTTTTGTTTGTCCAACAACTTATCACTATGGAAGGGAAATAGAATTCATGTTTTCCTTTAGATAAATAAATAACAGTTTCAATATCAATGTTCAGAAAAATTAAGCATCTGTTTATTACATGTGTCATCTAGAACTTTGTACTTTGACTCAAAACTCTCAGGGTGCAAGTGTGATTTGATTAGGGATATAATGACACTTATTTTTTAAAGTAACAAGTCCACTCTACTGATTGGGTTACTATACTTTGTATTTATTTCTTTGTTTCAAAACTAAAAAGGTCAGTGAATTCCAGTCACACTTCAAAAATATAACAATATTACTTATTCCTCATTTGTGCAATAGACAAATAACTGAACTCTAAAATCACTTATCACAAGTTTGAGGCTATCCTTGGCAATTCAGCAAGAACCTGACTCAAAATACAAAATTTTAAATGGGATGGATTAACTCAGTGGTAGTATGCCCCTGCATAAATTAAAAGAATACAGAAATGTTTTTACTTGACCATTTTGATACTACCTCAAAGTAAACTCTTTTTTTTTTTTTTTTTTTTTGTGGTGCTGGGGATTGAACCCAGGGCCTTGTGCTTGCAAGGCAAGCACTCTACCAACTGAGCTATATCCCCAGCCCTCAAAGTAAACTCTTGATTTGAAAAATGGAGGCTCAGGAAAGGATAGAGGTATCTGTTGTACATACTGAGGGAAAGAGCTTTGAAGGCAGAATGAGAGATGCCTTTGAGGTCAATTCAGAATGTAGTCCCAGGTTTGGGGATGTGGCTCCGTGGTAGAGTACATACTTAGTATGTATAAGGCCTTATGTTTGATCCCGAGCACCACTAAAGTTCCTATATGTACTTTTTTTGTTGCTTTGGGTATGGAGATTGAACATAGTGGTGCTTTACCATGGCGTCACATCCCCAGCCCTTTTAAAATTTTTTTCTTTTGAGACAGATTCTCACTCAGTTGCTTAGATCCTTGCATATTTGCTGAGGCTGACCTTAAACTTGTGTTCCTCCTTCTATAGCCTCCCAAATTGCTGGGATTACAGGCATGTGCCACCACACCTGACTCCTATATATACTTTTATTTGGCAACTAATTTTTGTAGGGTCATTCTTCTGAAAAAGGTTTTTGCGTCCTTCAGTCATGTAGAGAAGGCATGCTTAGCAAGGCTGCTCTTCAGGTTATCTGTAATTTCTGCAAGTCTCCCCACCACCATTCTGTGGTTGTTATGAGCATATTGACCCCAAGACTCTGATTATCATTTGAGTCCCATTCCAAGGGGTTTTATTTCTGCCACCTTATTTTGGGGGCTGAGCATTTCCTTCTTGGTCCCTTGGGGTTTGTAGTTATGACTACATTGGCACATTCCCCTCTGCCTGGGAGCTCCTGACTGGGGCACGCAGTCTATGGCCACCCCGTTCTGTGAGAGAGCCGAGATGAGTGTTCCCTAGGAGCAGGTGTTTCAGAGATATCCTGCAGGACAGGTGGGCCTTGGTGATGAGTCTGGCTGTAGCCTCCCTTGCAGCACGATAGCTGTGAATAATGTGAACAGCCGTCCCTCACCATGAAAAGGAGCATCTCTGAATCCTTCCAGAGTTGCTGGCTGTTTCAAGTTTGGCTTCCCAAGCTCTTGAACCTGGGTCCCTTGCTTTTTGGACAACATCATGTTTACTTTGGCTGTCCCTTTCTTTCAGATGAGCCCACGTTGTGCTAATCTGGCCCTCAAGCATTACCTTCTCAAGCCGGTGCAGAGGATCCCCCAGTATAGGCTGCTGCTCACAGGTGGGCTTTTCCACACTTCACCAACCCTATGACCCTGATGAAGCTCTGCCTTTTTCTAACATTTCCAGTAGCCACTCTACTTAATATATGGATTTATGGAATGTTTATATATTTTACACACACATTGACATGAATGGACCTATTTCAGTTCTTTGTTTAGCCCTGTGCATTCTTATCTCTAGACATTCATTTTACTATAATCACCTTTCACCATCCAAACCCCACAATACTCTTGAATCTTTCCTGATTAATATTATTAATCCCAAGAAGATACCTAAGAAGGACAACTTATAGGAGGGAAATTTCATTTTTGTCAGTTTCAGAGGTTCAGTCCCTACTGGGCAAACTCCATTACTCTCAGCCCAAGGTAAGGCAGGCCATTATGGCAGAAGGTCAGGAGGGAAGGAAGCTACTCTGTTCAGGAAGCAGAGAGAAAGGAGGAGGGGCCTCAGGAGAATGAAATACTCAGGGCATGCCCCCAGTGACCCACCTCCTCTAGCCATGCCCCACCTGCCTCAATGACCACCCACTCAGTCCATTCAAAGTAGGATGGAGTGATTAAGTTTTAGCTTACCTATCTGATCATTTTACTTCTGAATATTCCTACACTAACACAGGAGCTTTTGGGGGTCACCTCATATGCAAACCATAATAAGAGGCTTTTAGAAATTAAGTAGTTTGGCACCACAAAAAAGCTAATGGACATAGCCTCAGTACCAAGCACAATACACAACACATCCTTCTAGGTCCTCCGGAATATTTGCCGAAATGTCTTGGAGGAACAGTGACTTAATATACATATACGTGTGCATTAAGCATTGTTTCAGGGTGTATAAGAACATTGAAATGCCACCACAGCTTTATAATTAATTTTTGTAATTTTATGTAAACAGATTTTGAGGTACTTGTCTGCAGTTTGTTTTTCTCCTTAATCACTTTATCTTAAACGGAGAGCTATAGAGGAGGTAGTAGGTGAATCCTGGAAGACCAGGATATCCACATTTCCCTTTACCCAAACGCTTTAGGCCTTCCAAGGTTGCCTAGTGACAGACAGACTGCAGGGAGAAAGGCAAGCCTTTTAGCCCCAGGCCCTGCTACCCAAGGCATGTCAATGTTTAATTTTAATTCCTAACTGTGAATTGGTCACTCGAGTTCTCTCTGGAATGACATAAAGCAAACCAAATAATTGGAGGATATCCTGCCCATCTGTACTTTCTTTCTTTCGCTTTTGGCAGAGATTTGAATACACAGTGCAAAAGGAAGTACTGATACACATGTTGTGTTTTTGCTAGATAAATCCAACGCACTGTCATAAACTTGCTATTGAATAGCTTAGGCTATTTCCACAGCTGTCAAGTGAGTGCTGTTTTTAGTGGCAAAAGACAACTATGGTTTTAAATGTGAGAAAGAAGAATCATGATTTTGAAAATATAATGTGAAAAAGGAATTTTTCCCACTCTGTGGCTACTACCTATGGTTAATTTACGTTGCATGCTGAATTTATTTTTAATAGAGGAATGGTGAAATGATAGAAGCAAGCTTTAAAAACTCTTTTTAATAATACCCACATCATGTGAGCTTAGAGTTGTTTTTAGTTTTGATTTGCCTCTGTTTAATCTTAATCCAGTTTCCCCCGTTTTTTAAAGTGGAAAATCTTACCCATTATTTAAGTGATGCATAATACTTTATATGTAGCAAACCCTCAGTAACTGCAGATTGGTTGAGGGGCAAAGATGATGAATGGCTTGTTTGAGGTCACAAGGTTAGAACTCAAAGAAATAAATGGAATTATTTATCCAGTGCGTTTTCTTTCCATGGATTCAAAGTGTTCCCTTCCTCCAAACTTGACCTGAAGTTCTCCATTATTTTTGAAGCCCTCTCCAATTTATCCCTATCCTGTGACCCTTTAGTATCAGTACCATGTGACTTAGCAAATATTCGTGTGATACTTCGTAAATTTGCTAATATTTATGCCACTTGAAATATTGACTTCCTTAATTTGATTATAAACCTCTTGAGGTCAGGGACTGCATCTTTTATCTATAATTTAGTTACACCCACTTCCCCACCCCCAAAGAAGCTAGATCAGTTTTAGATACCATAAAGCTGTCTGGGAAATAAGTTTGATTGGTTCTATGCTAGGTTTAAAACATTCCATTAGCCAAAAGTTTTTAGCCAAAGGAACAACATTGAGACATAATTTCATAGGCCTAAGGTACGTTAGAGAAAATGTCTTCCCCTGTAAGAAAAACACATCTGAAGAAGTAAAATGTCCTGCAAAGTTCACACAAATAGTATTAATTGAAGCACATATGGCGGTATGATCCCAAGGACGTGTGGGCATGGATACTGGGGTTTGTTTTATATTTTTATTTAATATTTAAATAATATTTTTATTTAAAAATTCTGATTTTTCAATATTCATTGCTTCTATATGATTGCTTCCTATCTTGTAAGTTTTCTTTCTAGGCTGTGGCCAGAAGGCCCTTTCTATGCTCTTAGAGGTTTAGATTTTAAGTCTTCAGTTTGCATCTATTTAAATGTTAATTAAATGGGTCCCCACTGGATAAACAAACTCAATTGATTTAATCCTCCAAAATAATCTTGTAAAATAAGTACTTTTATTTATGTTTAGGAGTTTGAAGTTATTCCAAAAGCACAAGACATAGAGGAGCAGAAAGAAAGAGTGAGACTTTATTTGAGGCAACTCCTCATAATAATATTGATTTATCATGAGTTTTCAGGCAGAAAAGGGGAAGGTTCCTGCCTGACTTGGTGTGTGAAGATTTGTACCCAGTTTGGTTTCTGGGGAGGGGAAGATTGAGAAATGCATAGATGAGGGACTGATAAAATAGGATTTCTTTTGGAATCCTTTTAGAGAAAGATTAAGAGAAAATCCCCTGAAACAGCAGTCCTTGTCATTGTTCAAATATCTTTTTGTTTTTCACCACTCCTCCCACACACACACAGTTTCAGGTTCTCCATGGTATTCTACTGAGGCTATCTCTTCCTTCATTGTAGTAAAAATCTTCCAACTAACTTGTCAGTAGGAGCCTAACGTTCATAAGTTCAGTCCCCCAAATGGTAAAACAAGTAAATGAATGCATAAAACGAATTCTTGGTAGAATTTTTTTTTTTTTTAATCAATTCAGAATAGATCTAGCACATGTGGAGAGGTGAAATGCTCTGCAAAGGTCACATAAATAATATTAATTGAGGCACATATAGAATCTAGGAGAATATGTACAGTTATGTAATGAAATATTTAAGGAAAAATAAAGTGAGAGATTTACTTAATTTATGCCTAAAAGCTTGTAAATTTTCTTTCATACTGGCTACTCTGTGCCAAGGCATGAGGCCAGATCTGTAAGTCTGTCTGGGGTTCAGATCCTATTTGAGGCTGGGAAGAATGGTGATCATGAAGCAGCAGTAAGGAGGAAAGCGGACGCTGTCACAGGAAGTGGGATCATCTACTTCTGATGCTGGTTTCCTTCCTTCCTGTGTCTTCAGGGTAGGAACTGTCTTTATCGTCCCCCGTTATGTCTGGCACAGATCATGACACATATCAGGGACTCAGTCAACTGAAAGACTCAAGGAAGTGAAAAATTGCTCCTTTTTATGAGGTTCAGAATCTTCAGGCAGTAGCACCAGTGAATGTTTGCTGGCTGGACAGATCGCTAAGAAACATTTAAGACTGAAAGCATTCTTCCTGTCACCCAGGCACAAAATCGTGGAAAAAATCTTTCCCTCTTACCTCTCCTCCCTGGTAGAATCTACCAACAAGTTTTCCTGCTCCTCTGGTTCCTGCTCTTTCCAGTTCCCTGTGAAGATCCAGGTCAGCCTTTCTTAACCCACAGCCATTGCAGCAATCTCTTCCATACTGGTCTTACCAGCTCTTATCACACCCTCTGTAACCTAGCATATTATTGCTTAATTGCTCTGCCTAGGCCACACTTTGATTCTGTTTATTATAAAAGTTGAAAATGCCCTTATCTCTAGTATAAAGACCACAGTTTATAACCCAGAATTATCCAAACCTTGTTTTCCTTTGTTCTAACTGCAGTAGGTTTCTCCTGAAACATGTCCTTCAAGGCCAGATGCTCTCATTCACCACTCACTCAACAGATATTAATATGAACCAACCCTGAGCTGGACACCTGGCTACTGGCAGACAGCTCAGCAGGGGCTCCTGGCCCAGTGGGGCTTACTGCCTCCTCTCTGAGGCTGTACCCAACTATTAGGTTCCCACTGACCTCTTTCTCCCCTCAGTTCTTAAAAAATTCTTGAACTTACAAGTGGTAAGTCATGCGGGACTGAATTTTTGAATTATTTAATTATTCCACAAATCTATGTTAGGTCTTCTCAACTAGGTGGTAAAGCCATTTAAGTCAGAGGCAAAATAAATGCAAATAGCAGTCACACAGATATTTGCTGATTTTGAGGGAGAATATTCTGGTAATTTATTATTTTTGCAAGGGTCACTTTTTTTTTTTTAAGGGATCTTTTATGCTATACAAATATAGAGGTTATATAAAAAAGCAAAATGCCTTTTCATCTTCTGCCATCCAGAGATGAATGTCATAGATTCTTTTAGTTTTTTCCTCTACCTGTGTTATATATTGTATTTTTTTTTTCAATGAAGAACCTTTCACTTGTGGAAAGTTACTACATTGGTACTGAAACAAGTTGAATCAGTAAAGATCATAGAGGGGAAAATATAATGAAAAATGTAATTTAAAAATACCACTGAAAAATCTTTTCCACTTACATATTTAGAGGGGAAAAACAATCCTTTGAACTTTGATTCAGTGTGGATCAGGTAGTTTCTTTGATCTTGTTCAAAATATTTATATTAAATAAAGTTGCTTTAACAATATATTATATTACTTTTTCCTGAAGTGTTTGCCTTTTGTCTGGGATGGTATTAACTCCCTTAGGTTTTAGGAATCCAGGATTTGCCATGTTGGTAAGAACCTGGGTTATTAAACACATCTGTTATAATATTCTGATGCTATAAACCTGAGTTGTGAACAGGCTTATAAGCAAATTCAAGCATTCAAACTAGTGGATTAGTCTTTAAAAAGCAAAAAACAAACAAAAACACTGAAAAACAAAACTTCTATTTAGCACGTATTTGTTTTAAAACCCGGGGCTAATTGCACACACAAAAAATCACTCTAACACTTTCTCTAGGGCAGAACTTGATAGAAAGCAAGGCTGTCCTGGACTACAGCCAAGGAATTTAGTTTCTGATGACCCCAAAGACCCTGAAATAAGGCAATTCTGTCCATGTGAAATAGGAGGATGACACTATTCAGAATTCCTGCTGTGAATTAGCTCAGCTCTTGCTCTCTTGCAACTCATTTTTAATTGTGTTTTTGAACAGTGTTTTGAGAGATGCTTCTAAATAAATTATATCTGTGAACTGTTTTAATACTATGGAAAGCCTTTAGGGTATCAGAGGTAAGCACACTTTATCTACCTGTTCTGTTACCCTGGAGCTTTTCAGTGTAATCTCACTTTCTCTGTAAAACAGGATTTCTTAACCTATTTTTGTGCCTGGATCTAGCTGGAAATCTGACACAGCCTGAGTGAGTTCTTCTCAGAGTAACTTTTCTTTTTACGTTACAGGATTAAATAAGATTGAAAGGAAAACTCATTGTGTTGAAAAAGAGTTATTAAATTTTATTTATTTGTTTGTTTATATTTTTATACTGGGGATGGAACACCCAGGGCCTCATGCATGTTAAGTATACCCCCAGCCCTAAAATATTTTTAAAGTGAGCCATAGTAATACCTGTGCTTCTTTAGTATTTCATGAGATAAGATCTGCTGGCAGATCTAATAATTAACTTGCTTTTTTGAGGTAATGGTAAGAATCAATAATATTTTGAGTTTTCTGCCACAGCTATAAAGTATTATGAAAAAATCTGTAATTTCCATGGTGATTATGTCACAGGTATTGCTGATAGCTCTGTGGTTTGCTGCCTGTATTCACTGTGGAAGGAAATTCTATATTTCACTTAGAGATTAGTGAAATTAGTTTGTTCATGTGCTTGTTTTTGCCCATCCAGGGTTGCAGAGACACTGACTTCTAGCAGTAGACATTACTGCAAAGCCATTCTTATTCCGATTCTGAATGCAGATTGACCCAGATTCCCTGGAAGTAGCCAAATGCCTCTGTTGCTGGGACTTGTCTTGGCAAAGATCTAGCAAGCAGAATTTGTTGCTAGAGTTTCTCTCACAGTTTTTGTCAGAATCATGGGCTCCCATCAGGAACTGTTCCAACTGGAGAAAACACTGAAATTCAGTTAAATTTGAACTCACTTTGTGCTTATATTTGCTTTATGCTTCATCTGGCTGTTGGATAGCAAAATATGCTATCTCCCTAAACCTAAATTTGCTGTTGGTTGATAGGGTAGTGGGGACAAATACGGATAAGAGCTTCTTTAAGGGTGGGTTAACTGTGCCAAGGCCATTTCTGTACTCTTTTAACGATTCTCACTTGATAAACTGGCAGCCTTAATGATTGGAAAATGTATCCAGTAAGAAACAGTCTCAGCCAAGTCAAAATAGTGCATGTTTACTTTCGGTGAGAGACTTCCTGTGGGTTTGACTCATCTAAGGGCACTCTGGATATGCCTAGCCTGTCTGTCCCATTAAAAAGGGATCTAGGAGAAATTCTATCCATTGTGAGATCTGCTCCAAAATTTTATCCTAAGATAAGCCTGGAGTCAGGTTTGGCTCATGCATCCTCTGGGGATACAACTTTAGGACCATGTTTTCAAAGTCTAGTATAGACTTTGGTTATTCTCTGCACCAGGGTACCTGAGGGAGGTCCAAATGCAGCCTGTGCTCCGTGGCTATATTTTGTGCCCTGCTGAGGGGTGCGTCAGCCCAAGGAAGGGGCCTTTTCTTATTCACAGAAAGACATTGCTTGCTTTCCAAGCCATTAGCCTGGAGGCTGAGAGCCCAAAAGTGGCACCTTTTTTCCCCTTAGGACAGCACTACATGTGTAAGAGGCAGGCCTGGGCCACATATTCAGGGACCAGAATCGAACCAGTGTTTGAGAAACAGAAGAATTACAGCCAGTGACCATAGCACTTTTAATTAGCAAAGAAACCTTCCAAATATCATCTCAACTGCCTAGTAAAATCTGGAGCAAGAAATGATAACTCTAGAGGGTCATGTAGTCCATTGTAAATTCAGCAAATGTTGACTGAATGTGTATCATACCTTGTTCTAGGTGCTGGGGATGTAAGGATAATTGATTCAGCCTTCTTGTCCCTGTGAAGCCCACAGTTTTAGCATTTGTGCATACCTTGTGCCAGGTGTGTTGATGTACAGCTGTAATCCCAGTGACTTAGGAGGCCAAGGCAGGAGAATCACAAGTTCAAAGCCAGCCTCAGCAACTTCACCCTGTCAAAATAAAAAATAAAAAGGGCTAGGGATATAGCTCAGTGGTAGAGAGCCCCTAGGTTCAATCACCAGTACTGCAACAAACACTCCTTATCATTTATCATCCAAACCTGTTCACTTTCAAGAGCAAAAGAGGATGCTATTTATAATTATTGCCTGGACAACAGATGTAAGGGAAGATCATCATGGGCTAAAATGGAGTATAAAATCCTATATATAAGTATGTCAAATTAAGCATTTATAAAAACAGAAGGAAATGGTTGAAAATTGTACTCATTATTTTAGAGAGGTGTTATTCATGGTTTAAGTTTTCTCTGTTGTTATTTAATCTCCAAATTTCTCCTGATGCATTTTAGAACTAAAGTGTGTCTCACAAGTCCTTTCGAATGAGAGTCATTATAGTTTTTCAACCTGCTCCAGCCTGAATCTTTTGTGTATGAGGATATTGGTGGGGTTTTTTTTTTTTTTTTTTTTTTTTTGGAACTGGAGGTCAAACCGAGGGCTTTTGCCACTGAGCTATATCCCAGCCCTGTGTGAAGATATTGACATACAAAAATGCTGTGGAGCCTAGAGGTAGAGTACTTGCGTAGCATGTGTTAGGCCCTGGATTTGATCCCCAATACCACAAAAATAAATTAAAAAAAAAATGCGTTTTTAAAAAGTAAAAGAACCATGTCCTGGCTTGATGTGGCTGGACCAGGGTAGTAAGAATTTCTGTCTTCTGATTCCTTTACAAGATTCTTGAACTTCCTCACCAAGTTGCCTTGAAAATGTCAATCTTGTTATTCCATGCTTAGATATTTGTTTGGGTTTACAATGGTCTGATCTTTGTTTTACAAGCCCGGATTTCTTAGGATCCCATAATTCTTTATGTGTTGCTCAGCTCACTAAATATTGATGGAGGAAAGAAGAAATCTGAATTAATACAAAGCAAGAAATATCCTTAAATTCAAAACACTTGCCTCTGGAATGTTACCACTCATGTGCTCATTTCCTCTGGGCTCTGTCACCAACCCTTTTTCAGCACACAGTCTAGGAATCTGACTGGGTGTTGAATGTAGAAAGTCCCAGCGTCCCACTGATGACTAATTTTTAGTAAAGGTTAACTGTAGAACTTCTGAATAGTTTCTCTTTTCAGTTGGCTAATGACTGATGAAGTAATCAAGGAGTAGTGAGGCTTACTAGGAACACTTGTAGAGAAAAGTTAGACCTCTAACAGGGTATAGTATTTGTCGGGCCCTCCTCTTTTCATCTTTGGCCTTGCATGAGTAAAAAGGTAACTTGCATAGCCCTGGAGATTGCACTTGGTGCTTCTGTTACTTTTGTGCTACTTACAGTAGATGATCAGGAGTTAATTAACTTTTATAAATCAACGGTGCCACCTGGTGGCCAGAGGGTACATTTTGTGGTGCCTGTACCCTGCACCAATCTTCATTTTTCCTCTTTGATTAAAAAAACAAAAAAAATCAGTGACAGTTGATGCATTTTTAATAGTGAAATTTTAAACAGGGCTTAGTTTGAGCAGGAGCAGGAAAGCCAGAAGATTCTACAAGTCTCACATGGCTAACTGAAATGACTTTTTTCCCCATTGTTATTATGAAAGTTTCTCCAGGAAACTTGGTCCTAAGTGGTAGGTGGTAAATAATTCCCCATGACCAATGCAGGCATGTCTGTCTAGTCTCCTCTCCTGGATTTCACCTGGGTTATAGCAGTCATTGGGGCAACTCGTGGTTTCAGTGCTCCTCCCATCTGACTCAGGGTAATCAGTCATACGCTTGTCATGCTGCTGCTAAGGTACTGGGTGATTCAGAACTGTTTAAGGGGATCATAGTCCTGTCTCCTTTGAAAAGGTAGAAGTTCTCAGAAGGATATACTGCAACACTACCCTAAAAGCACACATGGAGGCATAAGCAGAAAAATTGAATTTTGGAGACCATTAAGAGGTTTTTCAAAACTGTCAAAGAGAGCAAACTTAACTCCATCACTTCCTTGAGAGCATGATGTTGCAACATCTTTGTGGCATGTTTTCTGCTTAGCCAACTTGGGTATATAGACTTGGTTCTTTAAAATTCAGATTGACAGGCCAGTGGCCAACCTTAAATACAAGCAAAACAAAACAAACAATCCAAAAAAAAAAAAAAAACTCAGCTCCAAAGCTTATCAGGCTCACTCAGTACAGTGATTCTGAGGTCAGGATTTCCTAATATGGACATCTAGGGAGCTTTCTTGGTGTAGACAAATGCCTCAGTTTGCATGAATATACTTTAGTATTGAGGACAAAAATTGTAGTTTGTCATAAATCTAGTATTTAAGCAAACCTGCTTTCCTTTCCACACACTTCAACTAACTGAAAGCTTAAAAAATATTACTTCTGATTCATGAATAACTTGGGCATTGAGAACCTCTAACAAGAAGGATCAGTTTGGCTCAACCACAGCACTCCTAGCCACAGGATTATTCAACACTTGGATTTGCCAAACATGGCTTATAGATGGAAGGAGTCAGAATGAGAATAAGGTTATTTTTCCATTTTTGAATAGAACAAAGTGTAATGTATAATCAATGAATTTTGTTAATTTCTGTGGTTTTCATTAGCTCTGTGATCAGAGGCATGCTCTTTAGCCTGTGAGTTGAGATTACTTCAAAATGTAAATTAAGTGATGTCTGACAGGATGGAACCTAGGCCACGGTGCAGGGAAGCTCATTGTGGTTATACACAACGTCTCACCGTGGCATACTGCCAGGGCCGGGTGTTGATAATATGCATGTCTAGACTCACATAGGCTCTTGGATCAGTGTCTCAAAGACCTAGGAAGTTTCAGCAGTTAGGCGTGTGCAGGTCATTATTACGTTCCAAAAGCTGGCACTGACTTCCAAGTTTTCCTTTGTGCCTTTGAGCATGACTTCAGAATCAGCAGGATGAAATTATATCTGTTCCATAGTGTTGCTAAATAGAGATTGGGTCTGATAGCAATGCATTCCGTCTTTGAACATGCTTTTCCTCCTTTTATTTTCTAGGCTCCTACTGGCATTCAGATTGTTTCTGCCTTTATTGCCTTTTACCCAAACTAAGACACAGTCCTGCCTTTAAATAAAAAGTTGGGGGACTGGAGTGTAGCTCAGAGGTAGAACACTTGCTTAGCATGTGCAAGGCCCTGGGTTCAGACCCGAGTTTCAAAAAAAAAAGAATTTTTTTTTTTTTTTAACTCATTAAGCATTTGTTGTTGTCCCCTGTGTGCAAAGCTCATAGAGATGAAGGTGATGTGGGTCCTGTCCTCAAGGAGCTTTGAGTCCGATGAAAAAGAAAGTGATAGAACATAAAGCGAGTAACTGCCATGTCAGGTCCTATTCACAGGGAGAAAATGGTTCTTTCAAATGGAAAGTTTTGTAGAACAAGAATTTGAGATAAGCCTTGAAAAATACAAGTTGAGGACTAGTGATATAGCTCAGGGGGAGACCATATGCTTAGCATGCAGAAGCCCTGGCTCAACCCCCAGCCCCAGACACACACAGAGAATATGACTTGAATGACATGCAGAGACAGAAAAGGATTCAAAAGAAAGGAGTCTAGAGACAAAGAACATGGAGCCAGCAACATGAGTGAAGTGTTGAAGGAATTATGCACAACCAAATGATGACTAAGGACAAAGGGCCAGAAAAGGGACCCTGTAGTAGGGTATGGTAAATTCCAGGGAAAGGAATTTGCACTGATTTGAGAGTTAATGGGGAGCCTTCCAGTGCTTCTGAGCAGAGAAGGAGGTGTTCCCTTCAACTCCTGTGACATTCCTTGGGGTTGAAGATTTGTTACATATAACTTTTCACCTCAATTTCTTCTATATTTTAAGAAGTACTGTATACCACACTGTTTATTTATCAGCCATCTTCCTATAGTCCAGGATTTCTCAGCCTCAGCCTCAGCTGTATTGACTTTTAGGCCAGATAATTCCTTGTTGTTAGGCTGTATTACAGGGTGTTTAGCAGCATCCATAGCCTTTAGCCACCAGATGCCAGTAGCACCCCCTTAGCCCTACTTATGACAACTACAAATGTCTCCAAACATTAACAGATGTCCTCTGGTGGGTAAATGTGTCCACCTGGAAAACCACTGATTCAGACACATGTATTGAGTTCCTCTGGTGCCCTGGGCATTGAAGGATGAAGATTAATTGTCTTAGAATTTTATCCTAGATCTTGTTGGGTGCAGTGGCTCATGCCTATAATTCCAGCAGGAGAAGCCTTAGGGTCAAGGCCAGACTCAGCAACTTAGCAAGTTCTTATTAAAATAAAAAATAAAAAGTACTGGGGATGTAGCTCAGTGGTAGAGGGTTCCTGGGTTCAATCCCCAGTTCCTTAAAAAAATTATTTTATACTAGATCTGGAGATTAAGGTATTTCATGTATATTGGGGTAAAATAACTGAACTGGGCACCAGGAGACCTAGATTCTGGTCCTGGCTCTGAAATAGAGATTGTGTGGTTGGGGTGAGTTCTTCTACTCAGTCATCTGATTCCTTTACAATGATAGAAGTGACTTCTTAGGGTCTCTGCAGCTCTGATTCTATGTCCTGGTTTCAGCTGGATCCCAAGGCTTTATTTTTCCACATTTTTTAAAAGTTAGCAGAAGTTGGACAACAACAAAACCTACTGAAGAACAGAATAGAAAAGGTAAGTGTTTGGGACACAGTGCTTCATTGTGCTAATTTTTTTTTTTCTAGATTATTTGAAGAATCTCTTAGAAGATTCAGGAGATTACAGAGACACTCAAGGTAAATAACTTTTGCCATCTCATGTTGCAAAAGTTGTTCTATCATGTTTTCTTTAGACCAGGAAAGCAAAAGTATGCTAATAACAAAACACTTGTACAAAACTGCTTAATTCATAGGAAGACTTGAAGCTTTTTTAAAAAACTTTGGACAGATTAAAAATAGAACTAAGTAAAGTAGTAAAGTGTGGCTAGTGACAAGAGAGACTATTGAGACCACCGGCAGCCCTACACAAGAGCCAGCTTCCTCAGAGAGTGGCCCCAGCATGGCCTGGGGTCAGGACACTCCTGCATGTACTCAGTCACTCTGTGCCCCCTATTCCAGTTGAACCAGAAGATCTGCAGGGTTCTTTTAAGCTTGAAAGTCATGAGTCCGTGAAGTTACTAAGCTATAAGAATCAAGGATAGTCTAAAATACCATGCTACTTTGGGATTCTTTAATGATAATATGTTTTTAAAAGTTCCATTTTTAAAGGAAAAGTTTTGGGTGGGTAGTATGACATGCTTCTATTTTTCAGTAAACATATAATCGAATTGGTGAAGTCTATAATCCCCATCAAATCAAGAATAAAGCAGATGGTCTAGGCACAATGTTGTATGCCTATGATCCCAGCTACTTGGGAGGTTGAGGCAGAAGGATGGCAAGTTGGAGGCCAACATGGGCTAGTTCATGAGACCCTATCTCAAAATGTAAAAAATTAAAAGGTGCAGGGATGTAACTCAGTGGGAGAGTGAACCCAGGGACCCCATATATACATACACATATATATATGTGTATATATATATATATATCCTCTTCCTCATATTTTTTTCCTCTCAGTGCTGAGGATTGAACCCAGGGCTTTCTGCATCCTGGGCACCACTACCACTGAGATGTATCTCCAGCCCAGCTGATGGTTGAGAGTGAGGATGCCTGAGTAGTACAGAATCATTGGAGAGAAGGAGAAAAGTGATGGTTGGAGAGGCAGGAAGATTTGCTTAGAAAGAAGAGATATTGGAGAGGAGCCGAAGCATAGTCAAGAAGAGTGAGCATTGTTGAACAAAGTCTGTGCTGTGAAGATAACAATTGTTGGCAGGGCTTGGGGATAAGCTCAGTGGGAGCACATGCCTGACAGGTGGAAGGCTCTGGGTTCAATCCCTAGCACCAGGGGGTGAGGGGAAGAAGAAGAAGAAAGAAAATAGTAGAGCTGGCCATGGTGGCGCATGCCTGTAATCCAAGCGACTTGGGAAGCTGAGTCAGGAGGATCGCAAGTTCAAAGCCAGCCTCAGCAACTTAGCGAGGCCCTAAGCAACTCAGTGAGACCCTGTCTCTAAATAAAATACAAAATAGGGCTGGGGATGTGGCTCAGTGGCTGAGTGTCCCTGAGTTCAATCCCTGGTTCAAAAAACAAAAAGAAAAGAAAAGAAAATAGTGGAGATCTTAGCAAATGGGACCTCAAGAGATATCTGTCTCATGTCCCAGAGCTTCTGCCTTCAAATAAAGTGAGCTGTTAGCTCCATTTTGTAGATGAAACAAATATAGGGCCAGAGATTAAGGAATTTATTTAATGGAATTGCACACTTCAACAAAGGCATAAATTAGAATAAGCAGAGAACAGTGAGGTGCATTGTATACCCAGAGGCCAGCAGAACAATGTAGTGGGCAGCTGCAGATTAGGTTGCCTGAGGTTACCTTTGCAAGTAAGCATTTAAGTGAACAGTCACCAGTCCTTCTCGTAGGGGTGATGTGGGGAAAGCAGAATTGCAGAATGGACTGGAGAAGGCAGAGCTTGGAGGCCAGGTGACCAAGTCACAGCAAATTTATCATTTGTGCACTCGTTAAATCCCAAGGCTTCTCTGTTCTGCCCACTGGGAACTCCTGCAGGTCAGAAAGCAGGGAACATGTGTAGGGTAACATTGAATATGTGCTGTGATGATCATGCCAGGTGCATAAATTCTGATATATGGTTGAGATTGCTACATATGGAAATGCTGCTTATCTTTAATGACAGTGGAAGGGCTGGGAGTGTGGCTAGAGCTCTTTCCTAGCTTGAGCAAGGCCCTGGTTTGATCCCCAACATCATATACACACACACACAAACACACACACCACACACAATGTAATCATAGTAATATATGTTTAAAGAATATAGAAACTTCCAGGGTTAGTTTTAGAGAATCTCTTGATGTGTTATGGTAGTTGAACCAAAAAACTCAACCCCTTTTAAGAAATTGGTCTTTTTTTTTTTTTTTTTTTTTGCAGTGCTGGGGACTGAACCCAGGGCTCTGTACTTGTGAGGCTATCACTCTACCAACTGAGCTATATCCCCAGCCCCTAGGTCTTGTTTTTCAATCATTGATAAACATCATCACTTCCACAAAGCCTCAGAAGAGCATGATTATTCCCCTTTCATCAACATCCATTTTTTCTCAGTTGGAATGATGCCACTGTCATATTGTACAGGGTAATCTTCTTTGTGTGGATTTCTGAATAATGCAGAGTATTTAGAATCCCTGCCTCCTACCCACTAAAGACCAGTGACCTTCCTGGTCATCGTGACAACCACAAGTTGTCTTTACACATGTCCACATGTCCCTAGGGAGCACTACTGCCTTGGATGGAGAACAAGTACTTCCCAAAAGCAGACAAAAGGCAGACCCTGTCCTTTATATCTAGTTCTAAAGATGACAAGGCTAGAGCATTCAAAAGTATTTTGCAAAAGACATTGCAAAAGGCAAGGGACTAGTGTAAAATATTAAACATAGATGGATCCATGAAGCTAAATAACCCAGGTCAAAAAATGATTCTTGTACTTTCCTAAGATCTACTGTGCTTCCATGTGGCATTTCTCTCCTTTCTAATCCACACTTCTTGGCATCAGACTAGGAGAAAGAGGCTGAACTCTGCACCAGTTATATTTTAATTTTATTTTATTTACTTTTTGGTGCTGGAGATTTAATCCAGGACCTCATACATGCCAAGAACACCCTGTACCCCAAACCCTGAGCCTTTTAAATGATCATTTCTCATAATTCTTATTTCCTATAACAGGATCCTTCTCCCTCATGATCCCTCTTCCCTAAGATAACCTATACTAATATGGTCCTTAGCTTCCTAGTAAAATCCTATTCTTACCCTTGTGAACTTCCTCAGGGCAATCAAATCCCAGAACAAAACAACCCTGAAATGCATGTTATTACTAAACATGATCTACTGTGTCTCTTTAGGGTTTTTCTGTGGCTCATTTTTGTTCATCAGTATTGTGTTTTGCCTGTTTTCCTTGGAAACACCCCCATTGAATCTTACTGTCTATGTTTATGCCTACTCAAGTCAACCCAGTCCACCAGAGTTTGGTTTCCATCAAATAACTGCCCTGTCATCTGGAACTGCTCAGTGTTGCAAACTGTTGGTGTCAATGGTAATAACCAAAAGCCCCTTTCTATTCCTACACATTCTAGATGCCCTTGCGGTTGTTATAGAGGTAGCGAATCATGCCAACGACACCATGAAGCAAGGAGTAAGTATCTCAGTATCAATGGCTGGTACACTGTTCAACCCGGGAGCCTGGGCCTTCACACGCTCTACATTGTCTTCCTCTAGGACAACTTTCAGAAACTTATGCAAATTCAGTACAGCTTAAACGGACACCATGAAATAGTGCAGCCTGGACGGGTAAGTGTTTTAGACTCCCTTTTGCATTAACACGGTGCACTCAGGCACCATCTGTAGCTCTTTTTTATTTTAGTTATGAAAACAGGTGACTCATTATTGTTGATCTTTGTTGACCTACTGTGGATTGCTCCATCCATTCAAAACATTCAAAATGTAAGTCACTGTGACAAGACTTCCCTTTCAATTAGGAGAAAGGCAAGGGACCCCAGAGAGTCCCGATAAAATGATTTAGTGGGATCATTTTTATTGTGTAATACCAGCTGACCTCACACAGCTTTGAAGTCAATTTCACTTCAGATCTTTGATGCAAAGAGATTTATGAAGGGAGGGAGAAAATTGTGATGCCCGCATAGAGCACAGAAGTGGCCGGGGGAATGAATTTGGGAAAATTACAAAATGCAGTTGTTAGGATGTTGGATATGCCTCAGGACCAAGTACACATCAATGACATATCAGTCCACATAGTTCTCCTGGGGCCACTACTGGATTTATGAAACTTTGCTTGCTTACCTAATTCTATTCTTATTTGTTTGTTTTCTGACTTTAAAAAAAGATCTTTCCTTTTGTCCAATTTCTCAGTGACCTATAGGGTTTAAAAAGAAGCTATGGGGGACTGGGATTGTAGCTCAGTGGTAGAACACTTGCCTAGCATGCAGGAGGACCTGGACTTGATCAGCACGACAACAGAAAAAAAGCATGACTATAAAAAGTCACAAAGGAACTATGTCTCCTAGGCTCCCACCAAAAAAGAATTCTTAGGGAAGTAAAATGAATATTATGTATAATATAATTTCTTATATGTGCAGTTGTATTATGATGGTTGGAATAACTGAGTTTTTGCTTGGATGAATCAGGTTTTTCTCAAAGAAGGAATTCTGAAGAAGCTATCCCGGAAGGTCATGCAGCCCCGAATGTTTTTCCTGGTAAGAGGCCATGTGTCCGGGTCATTCCTTAATGTGATGAGACATTTATAAACAACACAAAGACTCAGCACATTCAAATATCAGTTTTAGTGTTGTCTTTGGCCTTATTACTTAATTTCATTTCAAGTATAGAAAATAAGGTCAGTTATGACACATAATCAGAAAATGATTTTCTTTTAGAATATAGTTTCATTTCTAGAGTGGAAGAATTGTCTTTAAAAAAACAATTATTTGTAGCTATTATTACTTTCTGTAATTTGTCCCGTGAAATGTTTCTATTTTCAGTTTAATGATGCCTTGCTGTATACAACACCGGTGCAATCTGGGATGTATAAACTGAACAACATGCTCTCGTTGGCTGGAATGAAGGTCAGTGCATCTGTTAGAGGGTTTTTGTTTGTTTGTGGTGCTGGAGATCAAACCCAGGGCCTTCTGCATGCCAGACTAGTACTTTAACACTGAGCTTCATCCCCAGCCCTAGGAGATTTTTTTTTTTAACCCAGACATTTTTATATATGCAGAGAAGAAACCCTAAGACAATCATCTTTATCACATCATTAGCTTTCTCTGTCCTTATGCTACTGTTCATGCATATGCTTATTCATTCATGTCATTTGTTCACTCATGCATTAATTTATTCATACCATATTTCCTGAGAATGACTATAAACAAAACATGGTAGTAGGTTTGATGGAAAGTAGGAGGATGTGTTGGCACATGACTCTTTTAGTCTACCTCAGTCTCCCTCCCCAGCAAGATTGAGCACACAGTTGGAAAGATAATATACTATATAGTAGACAGTAATAAAGTTCACTAGAAAGGCACAGTGAATGGTTTTTAGGAGTCATAAAATAAATACACATCTTTCGATGGGCATAGTGGAGGGGTTAGCATGCATATTTTGATAGACATCTATGAAAGAGGAGAATAAAGGAAGTCTTTTAGGAAGAAGAGCCAATGAGCCTTAAAGTATGGGTCATGGTTGCCATGGTGGGATATGCAGAAAGGAATTCTAGCTGGAGGGAATAATTGTGACTGAAGGCCTGGATGTCGGCAAGTTGGGCCTGGATGTGGGTATTTAAATTCCTCTGAAGCACGAGTAGATGATGGAGAATAGTAGTAGATTAACCTGAGTAGGAAGGTTGGTCATGGATGTCAGCAGCTGAGGGCACCGGGCAGCTTCAGCTACAATTCAGAGATGGAATTTGCAATAGGATGAGTTTGCTCAGGTTCTTGTGCTTTCTTCCAGGTCAGAAAACCCACCCAGGAAGCATATCAGAATGAATTAAAGATTGAAAGTGTGGAACGCTCCTTCATTCTCTCAGCCAGGTACATTTTTTTAAATATATACATTTACACGAATTTTTGCCAGTTTAGCAGTGTCAGATATCTCTAGCATTTTGTGGTTTTTTTACATTTAGGTTATGTATTAGACTTTTTATTCCCTCTTTTTCTTTCCTAAAACTGGTTTTTTTCAAAGTTGACTTACATGCACATAAATGACAGACAACTGATAAAATAGTATAATAGAAGCACAAAGATAAAAATATTCCAAATAGGACAATACTTCTGTAAAATGATCTTTTGCTTTACTTTTGTTTTTGTTTATAGTGCCAGGGCTCCAGTCCAGAGCCTCGCACATGCTAGGCATGACCCTCTACCACTGAGCTACACTGCCAGCCAGCCTCACTGATCTTTTGTGTGTGTGTATGTGGCTCTTTCTGCATTGGTCAGCTTTCTAGCACTGTAACAAATACTGGATAGAAATAAACTTATAAAGACAAAACATTTATTTTGGCTCACAGTTGCAGAGGTTTCATTCTGTGGTCTGTGAACCCATTGCTGTAGGGCCCACAGCAAGGCAGCAGCACATTATTATGGGAGGATGTGGTAAAGGAGGCTGCTTACCTCATTGCAGCCAGGAAGTGAGAGGAACAGAGGAAGGGGCCAGAGTACCAATGTCCCCTTTAAGAGCACATCTCAAACCTAGCTTCATTCCACTAGGCGCCACCTCCCAGTAGCACCCAGGACCAAACTGTTAACACGTGGGTCTTTGGAGGACATTCCAGATCCAAACATGGCAATTTCACATATTTTTATAGTGAAATACATTAAAAAAAAAAAAAAAAAACTAGTGCTTTATAGTTTACTGGAAAGTTTTCACATTTCATTCAAAGGGACAGCAAATGTATGAGGTAGGTATCATCTCGTTTTGAAAACAAAGCAACCAAATTATAGAATAGTTGCTCTTTCATGGATACCTGGTTGGCAAAGCCAGGATATAATTTGAAGTCTTTTGCTTTTAAATCCATTGTTGTTTATGACACCAAATTACCTTAAACTGAAACCTGCAGTGACTTGTGTTAACCAAGCATAAATAATGTAAATCAAGCACTTAGGAAGACTGAAGCTGTGTGACTCATACAGACATACCTCACTTTATTGTGCTTCACAGATACTGCCTGTTTCACAAATTGAAGTTTTGTGGCAACCCTGCAAATCTGTTAGTGCCATTTGTCTAACAGCAAGTGCGTACTTTATGTCTCTGACTCACATTTCGGCAGTTCTCACAATATTTGATTTGATTTGACTTGACTTATTTTTGCAGTGCTAGGGATTGAACCCAGGCCTTGAGCATGCTAGACAATGCCCTACTACTGAGCTATACCACCAGCCCTCCCAACATTTTAAACTTTTTCTTTATTATTTTATCTATTGTGGTAATCTCTGATCAGTGATCTTTGTTTTTTTTAATTATTATTATTATTGGTTCTTTTTAATTATATATGACAATAGAACCCATTTTGATGTAATTATACAGCTGGGAATATATCTGTTTTTCCACAGTGTAGATTCACATGATTCATATAACCTTACATATACATAGGGTAATGCCATCTGTCTCAGTCTACTTTCTTTCCTTCCCCCACTCTTCCCATCCCCTTTTCCTCTGTACCATCCATACTTCCTCCATTCTTTTCTTATCCCCCCTTACTCCCCCTCCCCATTATGTATCAGCATCCACTGATCAGAGAAAACATTAGGCCTTTGGTTGTTTGGGCTTGGCTTATTTCACTTAGCATGATATTCTCCAACTCCACCCATTTACCAGCAAATGCCATAGTTTTATGCTTCTTTGTGGCTGAGTAATATTCCATTGTGTATATATACCACAGTTTCTTTATCCATTCTTCAATTAAAGGGCATCTAGATTGGTTCCACAATCTAGCTATTGTGAATTGAGCAGCTATGAACATAGATGCGGCTGCATCCCTATACTTTGTGATCAGTGATCTTTGATTTATTGTGTTGTTTTGGGGCACCATAACACCCACGCGAGATGGAAAACTTAATGAATAAATGTTGTATGTGTTCTGACTGCTTCATCAGCCTATCATTCCCCCTGCCTCTCCATTCTCATTGGGTCTCCATATTCACTGAGACAACAATATTGAAATTAAGCTAATTAATTAAGCTAATTAGTAATCCTACAGCCCAGTGGCTTCTAAGTGTTGAAGTGAAAGGAAAAGCCACACATAGCTCATTTTAAATCAAAAGCTAAAAATAATTAAGCTTAGTGAGGAAGGCAGATTGAAAGCCAGGACAGGCTAAAAGTGAGTTAGTCAGGCTGTGAATGAAAAGAAAAAGTTCTTGAAGGAAATTAAAAGTGCTGCTCCAGGGGCTGGGGATATAGCTCAGTGGGTAGAGTGCCTGCTTTGCAAGCACAAGGCCTTGGGTTCAATCCCCAGCACCGCAAAAAAAAAAGTGCTGCTCCAGGGAAAGCATGAATGAAAAGAAAACTTCTTCCTATCAACAGGGAGAAAGTTTGAGTAGTTTGGATAGAAGATCAAATCTACCACAACATTCCCTTAAGCCAAAGTCTAATCCAGAGAAAGGTCCCAGCTCTCTTAAATTCTTGGAAGTCTGAGCAAGGGGAGGAAGCTGCAGAAGAAAAGTTGCAGCTAGCAGAGGTTGGTTCATGAGTTTAAGGAAAGACATGCCTTCATAACATAAAGCACAAGGTGAAGCAGCAAGTGCTGATGGAGAATCTGCTGCAAGTGATGCAAAAGATCTAGCTGAGATAAAGATGAAGGTGGCTACACTGCACAAGAGGGGATTTGTTTGTTCGTGTTTTGGGGGTTGATACTAGGAATTGAATCCAAGGGTGCTTTACCACTGAGTCCTCCAGCCCTTTTAATTTTTATTTTGACACAGGGTCACCCTAAGTTACGTAGGGCTTTGCTAAGTTGCTGAGGCTGACCTTGAACTTGAGAGCCCCCTGCCTCAGCCAAGTCACTGGGATTACAGGAGAAGTTTTGCTACTGGGGATTGAACCCAGAGGCACTTAACCACTCAGTCACGTCCCCAGCCCTATTTATTTATATATTTATTTATTTAATTATAATTTTTGTGGTGCTGAGGATTAAATCCAGGGCCTCACACATGTTAGGCAAGCGCTCTACCATTGAACCACATTCCCAGCCCCCATTCTTGTTTTTTGAGATAGGGTCTCACTAAATCGCTTAGGGTCTTACCAAGTTGCTGAGGCTGGCTTTGAACTTGCCATCCTCCTGCCTCAGTCTTTAGAGCCACTGGGATTACCAGTGTGTACCATCACACCCGGACCCTGCTAGAATTTTAATATAGATGATAACAGCCTTCTGTTGGAAGAAGATGCCATGTGCCATCTAGGACTTTCTAGAGAGAAGCCACTGCTTGTTTTCAAAGCTTACAGCTCTCCGTGCATGCTATCCCACTAGTTTTCTGCCTTGTCCAGGTGGCTACCCCACCTGGAATTCACTTCTTCAGTAAGTAATGTGGCTTACTGAATGTGGCTTCTCTGGCCTGACCAGGTATTGCACTGGGCATCAGGATACAGTGGTTAATTAAAAGGTCCCTTCCTGGGGCTGGAGATATAGCTCAGTTGGTAGAGTGCTTGCCTTGCAAGCACAAGGCCCTGGGTTCAATCCCCAGTACTGCACCAAAAAAAAAAAAATCCTTCACTGAGCTTACATTTCATTAGGGAAGACACTTAGTAAACATCACCACTATTAGATATTATTGTGATTAATAGTACACAGGAGAGCTAGAGTTGTGGTCCATGGTGGAGCACTTGCCTGGCTTGTGTGGGGCCCTGGTTTCGATCCTCAGCACCACATATAAATAGATGAATAAATTGGAAGAACCATTTGCAACCAAAAAATATTTTTTAAAAAAATAGTACACAGAAGAAGTCCCAGGTACTATGAAGCCATAAAACAAAGGACTTGAACTAGATTTTTAGAGAGAGGAAAAAAAGTCCCCACAGGCCTGCTGTGCATGCTAAGTTAAAAAGGGTAAGTAGGAGTTGGAAGAACCTCCTAGTCATTAGGAACAATGAGTATGAAGATCCCGAGGTGAAAGGGAGCATGGAGTATTCAAAGAACGGAAGGGCTAGTGTGGCATGAGCTAGAACATGACAGGGAGAGTGACCAGCCTGGAAGGGCAAGGGTATTGATTATATAGAACCACCTAATGGATTTTGGTTTATACCAGGGAATGATGTGCTGCTGAGAACACAGTATGGGAGGTGGACTAAAGGAAGTGTTTAATTGGAAGTGGAGATTAAAAAAAAAGGGATTATTCCTTGGGTGTCTCCAGCGTTTGTGTGGTGGTACCACTCACCGTGCCGAGGAATACAGGGAGAGGAACAGCTTGGGGGAGATGGCCAGGTGTTCAGTTTTGCACATGCGCGTTACATGTGAGGAAGGTCAGCATGGAGCCCATCAGAGCAGTTTACGTAAGGATCTGGATGTCAGGAGGAGGCTTGGGCTACATGTGGTATACAGGTATACATGTGGGTGTCATCAGTTGGGATGATAACCAAAGCGAGGAGACTGAGAGAGGTTGCACAAAAAGACTAGTGTTCCCTGTCTCACTCCTCTAATTCTTCAAGTCCTAACTTGGTCATCACCTCCACAATCTTCCCTGACACCTACATAAGGTCATTTATCCCTTCTTGTTATTTATCTGCCTTACATTTGTTATATCTTACACTAATTACTTTTCTCAGTTGGGTATAAGCCCTTAAAAGTGAGGTGTATTATTTGTGCTCAGTTTCTGGTTGAATTCCTGGCCCTTACTATTCCAATAAATATGCTGGAAAGATGCTTCAAAGTGATGTGTGATCTTTGAACCTCATAATAGCATCCCAGTTAATACAAGTAGTGGTGTAGATCAGTTTAATGCCCCAACAATCCCTTTGATTGAAGGGTTTTTCCCCTTGATAATTCATCTCAGTTAACAGAAAAATGGCACTTGCAAGATACAACTTTGCATTCTAGTTATGAACAAATTGTACAAAGAAAAGAGTGACCTGTTTCCCAATCCAAGAAAGATGCCTATTCTTTTGCTAATCATGTGACAAAAAGAGAGCTAGAATGTCTCTTCTGGATGCCACGGGCAAGTGTGTGTGGTCTGTGAGGGAAGTGTTATCAAGAGCTGGTAAACATCGTCTTGGCAGACCCCACACAGGAGGGAGCCAGGAATGATTAAATGAGAGAGCAGCATATGCGACATGATTTGCACAGTTGAGTCGCATTCCACATGCTCCCAGGGCTCCAGAAAAATCCAACAGCCATCCTCAAATTAGCCATCTGCCTCTCCGCTTTCTGTTACTTCTTCCAGTAAAGAGCCAGGGGGAGGGAGGGAGAGATGGTAATATCATATGCATGTTTGCCTGGAAGCCTGAGCATGTGTTGCCACAGTGTAGTTCTTCAGAGGACTTGAACTAGCTGGCAGGGACCTGGTGGTAAAGGGTTTAGTCTTAAACTATACTTGGATCTGATACCAGCTCATGATGTAGTAGCCTATTGTCTATAAAGCCATTTATGTAACACGGCTAATCTTCTGTTTCCTTATCAGTAAATGGTGATGATGGGCGGTGGTGTTGTAGAGGGGAGAGGGGTGTGTGTAAGACTCCGTATCTGTTCCATAGAGTCACTCTGAGGGTGAGGCATGATGACATTTGGAAGTACTCCCTGCAGGCTGATGTGTTCTCATTAGTAGATACTAGCTGTTTTGGGCAATGATGCTAGAACAGTAGAGATAACTGAGGTAGGTTTTGTTTAGTTTAGAGAGAAAGAAAGGGGTTCTTTTCTTATTTTCTTGTTTTGTTCTTTGTATGAAATGGATATTTGGGAAATACATTCGTTTTAACATTTTATTTTGTAAACCAGATTTCTACCTTTTTATATCCCTACAACTGAATATTCTAAATGGCACTCAAATCATTTAATAGGGAGCTACATTTCTGAGAGTGGTAATTGTATGAAAGGTGAATGGTTTCTAGTATCTTCTTGACCAGCTCTGGGCTCTTCAAAATATAGTTTTAAGGGGGCCAGGAATATAGCTCAGTGGTAGAGCACTGGCCTAGTATATGCAAGGACCTGGATTCAATTCCCAACACTGTGAAAAAAATTATATACAGCATTGTGTGTCTGTATATGTCCTTACTTATGATGTAATTTTTTATGCTTAAAATTATCATGAATAACATATTGAACTGCAAATTTAATCACTTGATGCAAAAATCATCAAGACTAATGGACAATTTTCTGCTTTGTTTCATTTTGTTTTGTTTTTTCCTGGTACTGGGAATTGAATCCAGGGGTGCTTAAGTATTTTTAAAGCAAATTGCAGCTATCAGATCGAATACATTTTCTTACACAGTCACAAATCCATGATGATGGATTTTATTTTATTACGATGGATTTTTAAGTTGATTGTTAAAAGTCTCTCCCTTTCCTTCTCCCTCTCCCCATGTCTAGGTATACACCAGTATATTTATTCCTATTTATGTTACTTAGCATGTGCCTCTCAGTTTTGAATATGACAAACAAAAATGACTTCATAAATGTCCTGATACCCGGGATGATTGGGAGTTATGACAAGTTTTGAGGGGAAAGGCATGATAGCAAAACTGCAGAACAAGAATGCCCTTTACTGGGCAGGCTTTCCCTCTTTGGCCCATTCCCATTAGGTCTGAGTTAAAGATACACCAATGAGTTCAGGGAAGAAACAGAAAACCTGGTGGCCAAGTAGGGAGAGGAGCACTCAAAACAGCCACGGGCTCTTTGCCTTATTAACCACTTCTTCAACATCTGTTTGTTTTTTAAATTTTTTTTTTTAGCATCTGTTTTAATGATACTAAAAATATATTCCCTTCACCTCGCTATCCTTTCTAGAAATTTTTGGTAATATGTAGTAATCTAAAGGTATTTAGTATTCTGTGCTGTATATATCAGTATTTGAACAGAATTCCTTGGAATATTTCTAAATTCTAGGATTATTTCTTAGGAAACTCTTTGGTTATGTAAATAATTATAATCATTAATTAGATAATTAGCCCTTAAACCAACAAAGATACTTGTAAATTTAGGAGACTTCAGAAGCTATTTAATATAATGCAGTACTTTTAGAAAGGATAAAAGCATTGCATTTGCTAAAATGCTTTGGGTTCCCTATTGCCTGTTCTGATTCTTTGTTCACATATAAACCTCAAAGTTGCGGCTTTTGGCTAGTAGTGTTGGAGGGTGGTGGAGTTGGTTGCCATGGGAGAACTAAAAGGAGTAAGAAAAAGGCAAAAAGGCAAAGCTGACATCTGGTTGATGGAACCTTCTTTTGCCCCCAACAGTTCTGCCACTGAAAGGGACGAATGGCTGGAAGCAATTTCCAGGTCAATAGAAGAGTATGCCAAGAAAAGAATCACCTTCTGTCCTAGTAGGAGTCTTGATGAGGTATTGTCCTTCCTTCCTTCTTTTTCCAGTGCATTTCTGTTTTTACCTTAAAGAAACATGTCACAGGGGTTCGGCAAAGCAACCTGTTGCAGAAAAGGATTGGAGGTGCCTAATTTTAGCAGTAAACCTTTATCCATCTGTGAATATCTGACTATGAATCTGTGATAACACATAGCATACTCATTTTTTTTTCTAGTTGCAAAACTTGATTGTAGGAAATTTATTTATTTACTCTGTGTGTGTGTGTGTGTGTGTGTGTGTGTGTGTGTGTTGCTAGGGATTGAACCCATAACCGCATGCATGCTGAACACATGCTTCGCCACTGAGTTATACCCCCAGTCTCTGCTGTAGGAAATTTAGAAAGTACAAAATAGTTTAAGGAGGAAGCTAATCAGCTGTTATCCCACTTTTAAAGTTAATTTTGCAGTAGGAGGATTTTGAGAATATAGCTAATCTTAATATCCCGAGAACACAAAAAATCTAATAGCCCATGTTTCCTCCCACTTCTTTAATGACACCATCAGCACCGTGAGGTGGCACCACCAACTTAAAAAGCCTTGATTCTGTCTCAGGCAATGTGCACGGAGGTAATCAGAAGTCATTCTTCTTCTGCAGGCTGACTCAGAAAATAAAGATGAAGTTAGTCCCCTTGGATCAAAGGCTCCCATCTGGATTCCGGATACCAGAGCCACGATGTGTATGATCTGCACAAGCGAATTTACTCTGACCTGGAGACGACACCACTGCCGGGCTTGTGGAAAGGTCAGAGAGGATGACCCTTCGCCATTGTGATTTCTACTTTCTCTCTAGGCCCTGCACAATGAGGAAGCATATCCCCTACCCCCGCCCCGAAACCACGGTAGTTATCAGAGCAAAAGAAAAAAAAAACAAAAACACCAAGAGAGTTGTCTTCTCTAAATATTTAGGGACAGGGGAAGGAAATCTTGTTAGGGAACTTCCCTCCTCTCACCCCAAATTTACTTTATGTCAGTAATAGAGAACTTTCATTCAGAAACCAAAAATAACAAATAACAAAGTTTTCAGCAAGGGGAACTTTCAATGCTCAAATTATCCCTAATGGCATTTTTAAGTGTTTTTTAATCAACTTTCCATTACTGTAACAAATACCTGAAAAATATCAACTTATAAAGAGAAAAGGTTTGTTTGGGCTCATGGTTTTGGAGGTTTCAGTCTGTGACCAACTGGTCCTCTTGCTTTGGGCCTGTGGTGGCACATCATGGTGGGAGCAGGAGCAGAAGACATGGCAAAGCAAACCTACTTACTATTTCATGGCCAAGAAAATTATAAAAGGAAAGAGGATCCCACAATTTCCTTGAAGGGCATACCCTCCTTAACTTAAAACCTCCCACTAGGCCCCACCTTTTACAGGTTCCACCACAGTCAAGCTGGGGACCAAGGCTTCCAGTCATAGGCCTTTGGGGGACATCCAGATCCAAACTATAGCATAAGCCCTCCTGACATCATTAGTACTGTGAGCTTAGTAACAGTGGCATCCACGTTACTGTAAAGATTAAACAAGGTCCCATTTAGAGAGCGCTTAGTACAGAGCCAGACAATCAGGAGAGGAGTGTAGACATGATATTGCTGCAGCTGTGATGGTGATTAGCTCTTTGACTGCATTAATTTACAGAGTCGTTGCTCTGTGATGTGTGGCCTCTCTCTTTCAAGTGTGGTACCATGTGCTCATCCACTGTATGCCTGGATTCCATGAGGTTAAGTGAGAGGACATGAATGTAACTGTTTTGAAAAGCATATAGCTGGGCACTGTGGCACACGCCTGTGATCCCAATGGCTCAGGAGGCCAAGGCAGAAAGATGGAGAGTTCAAAGCCTGCCTCAGCAACAGTGAGGCACTAAGCAACTCAGTGAGACCTTGTCTATAAATAAAATACAAAGAAAAGGGCTGGGATGTGGTTCAGTGGTTGAGTGCCCCTGAGTTCAATTCCTGCTACTCCCCCACCCCAAAAAAAGTGAACAATGCTGTACGACGTAACCTACTTTGTTGTTTGGAAACAAAAGTTATTCTAAACAAAATAATTGCAATGTGTTTTCAGATTGTATGCCAAGCTTGTTCATCAAATAAGTATGGCTTAGATTACCTGAAAAATCAACCAGCACGAGTATGTGAACATTGTTTCCAGGAGTTGCAAAAACTAGGTAATGTATAAGTAAAGGTTTAACCAGAAATTCTGTTCTTCCCCAGATGCTTTCCAACAGCCTTGTGAAAGAATCATCTTTGGTACATTAGCAGTGTTGATGCTTGTCTTAAAATTGGTAGTAAGCTTTCTTAATTCGTATTTTGTGGTAAATTCCAAGAAAAATTGGACTGAAATGTGTTTTTACCGTGTGAAAATGTTTTGCAAAGAAAACCACTTGTATAAGATGATAGGATTAAATGCTTAAAACAAAAGGGAACTTTAACTTGCACATAATTTTGAAGTTTCTTGTTTCCCACAATAGAGTGCTCGTAAGAATCATTTTCTAACTGTTTACAAAGCCATGCTCTATGGAAACATTCGTGGTGACTCTTTGTTAGCCTAATTCTAGTCACTTAGACTGATTTCATGAGATTGTATTGTAGCTTTTTGAACAAATACAAAAAGATACTTCACACCTGCCCTCTAGTTATTCACAGCCATCCTCCAGGCAAAGCAAATGCAGGTAGGATATTTTGGGAAGGGAACTATGATTAAATTTCTGAAATGTGTACAATCTAAATCTTGAAACAATTATCGTTCACGTCCATGAAAAATACCTTCTCAGCAGATAGAAATATCTGAGTGAAAAAAAAACTAGATTACATGCTGTTTCAGAATCCACTTACTTGTGAATTAATGGTACATTATAGTCTCTATGCATTTTCTAAGAGGGCACATACCCTATTCTTTTGTCAGCCTTTCTGTTTCTCCCTTTGTTCTTTGGGTACCTAGTATAAACTGTAGACATTCAAAGTTTATCTTCAATGGGCTGGGGTTGTGGCTCAGTGGTAGAGCACTTACCTAGCATGTGTGATGCACTGGGTTCAATTTTCAGCACCATATATTAAATAAATAAATAATGGTCTATAAACAACTAAAATATAATATACATATATATATATATATTTAAATTGTGGGCGGCTAAGGATATGATATAGCTCAGTTGGTAGAGTGCTTGCCTTGCATGCACAAGGCCCTGTGTTTAATCCCCAGCACCACATACACAAAAAGAATTTGTCTTCAAATCTTCCTTTCTCATCCTCCACACCTATTTGGTCAGTAAATCTTGTCCATTTTATCTTAGAAAGTCTGTCTGTCTTGATTTTGTATCAGTCCTAATTAGGTTGAATAATTTCTGTATGGGTTTTCCTTGTTGAAAATCTCTCCTGGCTACTGCCCGATTTAATTTCCCAAATTTAATCTGGTCTTGTCACACCCTGACCCAAACAACTTTCCAGGTTCCTAGGAACCAGTCCCCTTTTTTTTAACTTTCATATTCTACAAAGCAGTTGCTCATGCTGACTTCTCTGTGTGGGGTGTTCTCCCTCTCTTCTACCCAGCACACTGCTTAGGCCTCAGTGGCCAACATAAATGTCTCCTTCTCTTCCTAGGGTTCCTTGAACCTCTGTGGTCTAAATTAATTGTTCCCTTATTTGTGTCTCTTTAGTACCTTGTTCATTGTAATGTTGTTATTTGGTCAAGTATCTAGATCCTGAACAAAGTAAAGTGTTTTCTAAGTCAGTAAGAAAGTTTTGGGAGATTTACTTTTCCAGTTTGGTAGTACATTCACATGTTTCAGAATTCTAACAGCACAAAAGGATAATTTTTTCATGTGGTTTAAAAAGTTCAGAAAGTAGGAAATCACAGATAGTGGCAAATCTTCCTCCCACTCCGCTCTCAGCAATCATCTTCCTTTCCCCAGGGCCATGGAGGTCATCCATTTCTCCAGCATCCTTTCATGGATATTTTGTGCAGTGATGTTTATTGATTTGAATTAAGTTGAAGTGCAGAATGCTTATCACCATTGGCTACATAAGTGTATCTGGTTTGTTTTAGATCGCCAGCACTTCCCTAAGATTGGATCTCCTGGGAATCACAAATCTCCTTCAAGTGCCTTATCGTCAGTCTTACATAGTATTCCATCAGGGAGGAAACAGAAAAAAATCCCAGCTGCGCTCAAAGAAGTAAGTGTTTCCATTAAACTTACAATGAGATAGAGGCTGAATTATTCATATGCACATAATATGCTGTTTTTATTTCATAAAGGAAGATGTCATTTCCCATTGCTATTAAAATATGAATTTTAATACTGGTGGTGGAGGTGGCTGGTTTCGTACAGTCTTGCTTGGTCTCCCTTATGACCTGAGTCATTTAGAAAATGACTGTTGAAAGCTTTGGAGAACATTTTATAGCAATGATAGAGAATAAAGCTAAGTTGAACACATATGAATTTTTAAAATTACCTCAAGGAGGCCTCCTTCCAAAGGGAAGGAGTTCATAGAATAATTGGGGGTGCTTTGTTAGCATTTACTGATCTACATGGTTTGTTATTTGTTGACATTCTCTAAACTTAAAATTTTAAACAGTCATAACAGCCTGTAGGCTTTGACCTTCCAGTGGTAAAATCCACAGGCATTATTGATAGCCTGTCACAGTTCCTCACATGTGTCAGTCAACAAGTGCCAAAGAGCAGACAGCATTGCCATTCTAGCCGCTCCCATCATGATTAGCTTATTCATAAGTTCCTCTTGTGCTGATTTTATAGCCAGCAGAATAAGTTGTCCTTGCTTTGGTATTGGGGATTGAACCCAGGGATGCTTTACCACTGAGCCACGTCCCTCCCTTTTTATTTTTTATTTTAAGACATGATTTCACTAAGTCGTTTAGGGTGTTGCTAAGTTGCTGAGGCTGGTCTTGAACTTGGAATTTCCTGCCTCTACCTCCAAGTTGCCAGGATTATAGGTGTACGCCACCATGCGTGTTGTTTTGAGATGTGGTCTCGCTATGTTGCTGAGGCTGGTCCCAAACTCCTATGCTTAAGGAGTCCTCCTGCCTCAGTCTCCCAAGTAACTGGGACTGTAGGCATATGCCACTAACACCAGATCTGACTAGGGTTTTGATTCTCCTTATTTATCACAAAGGTGTTCTATTATACAAAGTGGAAGCAAACAACCTTAAAAGTTTGATTAAGATCTTTTTTTTTTTTTTTTTTTTTTTTTTTTTTTTGGTACTAGGGATTGAACCCAGGGGCACTCGACCACTGAGCCACATCCCCAGCCCTATTTTGTATTTTATTTAGAGACAGGGTCCCAGTGAGTTGCTTAGGGCCTCGCTAAGTTGCTGAGGCTGGCTTTGAACTTGTGATCCTCCTGCAACCTCCCAAGTGCTGGGATTACAGGCGTGCGCCACTGCGCCAGGCTAAGATCATATTTCCTATGTAAAATTAAGAGTATATTCCCAGTTGAAATAATATGAAGTGATTGGTAACCAATCTGGTGAAACAGTAAAAAAAGGATTTGAAGTTCTAATTGCCATGTTTTATATGAAACTGGTTAAGTCAACTTAGTAAGCACCTCTGAACTGTCTCTTCCATCCCTCAATTCCCGAAATAAACCTGCATTCATAACTTTGAGGTCCTTGCCAGGTGCTGTCATTCACACTTGGAGTCCCAGCTACTTGGGAAGCTGAGCAGGGAGGATCCCTTGAGCCCAGGAGTTTGGGGCCAGCCTGGGTAACACAGTGAGACCCCTCATCTTTAAATAAATAAATAACCTTAAGGTTCTTAATCAACTGAAGTGGTTCTCAGGTCTCTACAGTTTTTTACTTCTCCAATGTCATGTTAGTTTGTAAATATAATTCTTTCAATTTGCTTCCATCTTCAGTGAAATTCGTCAGCATTAGTTACAAAACTCTTTTACAGTATAGTCCTGCTTCATACTTCTCTCCACCCAACCACACAAACAGGCCTTCCGCGATAGCCCTCCAGTTCCTGAATGCAGCCATTTCTTCCTTTAGTCCACCAATGCTCTAAGCATCCCCCAGACCAGCTGCATCATTATCACCTGAGAACTTGGAAATTCTCAGGCCCCACCCACCTAATGAACACCCTGGTGATTCAGATGTGTGCTCATGTTTGAGAGCCACTTCTTTGCCCTTTACAATCATACTGGAGAAGTTAATATATGTCTTTAAGTGCTATAAACATCAAACTGTAGTATTCTCCTTGGGAAGCTGTGCTCTTTAGTTCTGTTTTACTTAATTGAAGTGAAATTCACATAACATATAATTATCCATTTCAAAATATACAGTTCAGTGGTATTCAGTGTGCTCACAGTGTTGGGTAACCATGATATCTTTCTAGTTTCAAAACCTTTTTATCACCCCATAAAAACACGCTTTGTACATTATGTGATCAGTTCCCTTTCCCCTCCTCCCACCCTCTAGCAACCTCTAATCTGCTCTCTCTCTCTCTCTCTCTCTCTCACTCTCACTTTCTCTCTCTCTCTCTCTCTCTCTCTCTCTCTCTGGAGTTGCCTATTCTGGTTATATCATGAAAATAAATCATAGACTATGTGACTCTCATGTCCAGCTTCTTTTCACTTAACGCAGTGTTTTCAAGGTTCATCAAAATTACAGCATGTGTCAGTATTATAGCATGTATCATGCACTTCGTTTCTTTTATGTCTGAATGAGATTTCATTTTATCTTATTCCACAACTAATTTATCCATTCATCCCTTGATGGACATAGAAGATCTTTCCACCTTTTTGGCTCTTATAAATAATGCTGCTATAAACATCCATGTACAGATTTCTGTGTGGACATATTTTCATACGTCATAGGTTTATGCTCAGGAATGGACTTTCTTGATCATATGGTAATTCTATGTTTAACTTTTTCACAAACTGAAAAGTTTTGTTTTGTTTTGTGGTACTGGGAATCGAACTCAGGGCCTCCCACATGCTGGACAAACAACTTTACCAATGAGCTACACTTATCCCAGCCTTTATTCCAGTAATAGTAGAAAAGTTTTAGAAACCCTCTGTTTTAGAATTACATTCAGAGCCTCAGCACCCTCAGTAATGACATACTGCTTCTTGAGTGTTATTTTAAAAATAATTAAAACTTTTGTGAATCAGGTGATTAAATTGGTTAGCACCAATTTTATTTATTAATGGATAATAGAAGACTGTGGCTGTTTAGTATTTTGATTTATTTTGTATGGTAGTAAATGAATTCTAAAGGAGGAATATTCTGAGCAACATCGTAACACTTATATTAATACATAGTAGTGTCCCAGTGCAACTGTGGTTTATGCAAAATCCCATTTGAGTGTTAAACATTCTAGTTGTTTTAAGAGACAGGATAGCTGGTATACTTGGTAGACTTTTAAAGGATACTTTTTTTTAACAAGTGTACTTTGACTTAGTAGACATTTTTAACTTAGTGTTAGATCTTAAAATTTCCACTAAACAATATATAATCCTTTTTGTGAAATTTATAAGAAATTAATATAATTCATCCATTAATGCATAATTAATGATATACTTTTAAAATTCACAGGGCTAGCCAGGCACTGTGATGTGTACATATAATTCCAGCTACTTGGGAGATTAAGACAGGAGGATCAAAAGTTCAAGATCAGCCTCAGTAACTTAGCAAGACCCTGTCTCAAAATATATAAAAACGGCTGGGGATGTAGTTCAGTAGTAGAACATCTCTGGGTTCAATACCTAGTACCATAAAAAACTTAAATAAAATAAAATTCACAGGGCTGGGAATGTAGCTCAGTGGTCGGACACTTGCCTAGCATAAACAAGACCCTGGCACTACAAATATAAAATTAACAGAGCCCCTCCCATGCCCCATAATAGTTTTCCATAGCTGTATAATAAATTACCACGAACTTGGTAGCTTGAAATAACATGTATTTATAATCTCAGGACTTCTGCAGTGCCTTAGTCAAGGTTTGGCCAGTGTTGAATTCTCATCTGGAGCCTCAACTGGGAAAAGGGCTGCTTCAAAGCTCTTTCAGGTTTTTGGAGAATTCATTTCCTTCTTGTTGTCAGACTGAGGGCCTAGCTTCTTGCTGCTCTTTACTGATGGTCACCCTCAGCTCCTTGCCAGTGGACCTTTCAACATGACTGCAAAGGAAAAAATCTCTGTAGCCAGCTTTCTAGCTTGATGGAGTCTTGTATAATATAGCATAATCAGCTCCCATCACCTTCATCAGATTCTTTTGTAAATTTTTTATTTGTTCTTTTTAGTTATATAGGATAGTAGACTGTGTTTTGACATATAATACATACATGGAGTATAAATTCCCATTCTTGTGGTTGTACATGATGTAGTTACACTGGTCATATGTGAACATAGGAAAGTTATGTCCGATTCATTCTACTGCCTTTCCCATTCCCATCCCCCATCAGACTCTTTTCATTAGAAGTAAGTTATAGGTCCTGTCCATGCTCTCAATAAGAGGAAGCACATCAGTGTGACTATCAGAGGCAAGGATCATAGGAAGTTACCTTAAGAGTCTGCCCATCTGGCTGGGGTGTAACTTGATGGTAGAGTGCTTGCCTACACCATGGATATGATTTCCCAGCAATGCACATACATAAAGAGTGTGCCCACCATACTTCTAATAAGGTGAATATTAAACATGATTTAGAAAAAAAAACTTTAAATTGCCAGATTATAATCACTGAACACTTGCTCTATTTTTGCATAACAATTAAAACATTTTTTTTAAAAATATTTTTAAGGGGTTGAGGTTGTGGCTCAGTGGTAGAGGGATGCCCTAGCATGTGTTGAGGCAGTGGGTTCGAATCTCAGCACCACATATAAACAAATGAATAAAATAAAGGTCTATCAACATCTAAAAAATATTAAAATATATATATATTTTTAATTGTAGATGGACATAATACCTTTATTTTATTTTTATTTTATTTATTTATTTGTATGTGGTACTGTATATAACCCAGTGCCTTATATGTGTGAGATATGTGCTCCACCACTGAGTTACAGACTCAGCCCAACATTTTCAACTTTTATAAAACAAAAATAAGCTGCTGCTGGTTTGTTGGTTTGGTTTGGTTTGGTTATTTTATTTTTTTTCAGTGTTGAACCCACGACTACACAGGCTATGCAAGCAGCACTCTACATTTTATTTTATTTTGAGACCAAGTCTGACTAAGTTGCCCAGGCTGATGACCTTGAACACATGATCTTCCTGCCTCAGCCTCCAGAGAGTAGCTGGCATTTCAGAAATACATCACCATGCCTCTATAGCTTCTTTTCTTTTTGAACAAAGTTTGGGGAGCAAAGATTGATCCTTAAAATCACTTCCATTAACAAAATTTTCAGTGAAAGAGTGCTCTTGTAGCATTCATAAGGCCCTGAGTTAGATCCCATTGGGGTCGGGGGATTTTCTATTTACTATTCGTTGAATGGTTTTTAGAAGTCCGAAAAGTTACTTCAGCAACAGAGTTAACCATTTAAATAATTTCCTCTAACATTTGCAGGAAAAGCAGTATGTAACATATGCAGTCCCCAAAACACATCTTCAGAAAAGCAGGGTAGATGGTAGGCTTTTGGATTATTTTTCTTCTGCCAAACCAGAAAATACAGAGGAACCCACAAAGACACACACACACACACACACACACACACACACACAAACATGTGCAAGCAGGATAACAGGTGAAGTTCTTGAACTTGGTTCTAAGAGAAGGGGTTTTTATGCTTGTATAAATATGTATTGTAGCAGACTTAGAAAATGCACAATCTCATTCTGAAAGATTCTGTTGTTATGGTGATTACAACTAACTCATAATGATTGCAGGCAACTTTGCTGTCTTAAAATTTGTCTGAAAACCATTAAACTATGTGTGCTTCCTTATAGGTATCAGCAAACACAGAAGATTCTTCTATGAGTGGCTATTTGTACAGATCAAAGGGCAATAAGAAACCATGGAAACACTTGTGGTTTGTCATAAAAAATAAAGTGTTGTATACATATGCTGCAAGTGAGGTAAGATGTGAAATCTAAAGATGAACAATTTGGGGGTCTTGTTTTAGTTTGTACATGTTTTATTGCTCTGCTTTTGTTTGTTTGTTTTTGGTGTTGGTGGGGGTAGAATACAGGCCCTCCACCACTGTTTCACTCCCCCAGCTCCTTATTGCTTTGGTTTGGAGCAAGGAGGTATCTTTGGTGTTATTTTTAACGTGTATCTAGAGAGCTCTTACTCACGTTAAGAATTTTCCATAGTAATAAAGTGCAAGTCTTTTGTGGTGACTACTAACCACTTCACTAAGGGCAGAGCTTCTTATCCTTTTGAGGCAGAGGTAAAGGTCAGGCAGTCAGTGTAGGTATGAATGATGGGGGTCGAGAGGCTGAGGATGGGTATCAAAGAGAGAACAATGGGTTGCTAACAGTTAACCTCCTCTTGTGCTGCTCTGCACTCTGGATTGCTAACAATTAACCTTCATGCTCCTGTTCCCGGTCACTTATATGGGGAAGAAAAAGAAGATCATGATTAAAGAGTGGGCTTCTGGGGTCTATAAGAAAGGCAAGTCCACCCCTCCCACTGGCTTTCAGCTCTGAGGCCTCCTTCTCTTTGGAGAAGTCTGTCTCTGTCACTTTCTTAAATAAAACTTGCTTGCTATCCTTGCCTTGGCATTTGTCCAGTGTTGGTTTTTTGACGCCGGGAAATAAGAAGAACCCATTCCTGATCTCCACCAGACCGACCGGTGTCCCTTTCTGTCCAGACTCTCAGGACTGTCCTGTTTGTTTTGGTCAGGCATCAGCATAGATAAAATAGGCTTTATTTGGGTTATAAACAGTTTCTAGCTGCTGCTGAATTCTGTCCTTTTCTCCTGCCCAAAGCCCCTGGTGGTATTGTCACAGTCTATGAAAACCTCTGGGGTCCAAGCTGTTCCTTAAGAGGATCTGGGTAATTCACCTTTCTAAGCTGTGTTTCTCCATCCACAAAATTAAAGTAATATAGTCACTTATTTCCTTTGGTCGTAGTGAAATTCAGTGGATGTGAACATGCTGAAATTATCTAGCACAGAGTCTGGCAAGTGGGGAGAGGATGGCTCAATAAATATTGTTGAATAAATGAAAAAGTACATAAATTGTTAGAATTATCATTGTGTATATGAAGTTCAATTACATATGTGTATATGAAGTTCAATTAGAGCTCTAATGATAAATGTTCTCAAGTCTGAATTGTGTCTTAGTTTAAAAGCCCATCTTCATTTGTGTACTTTTAAACCAGGATGTGGCAGCTTTGGAGAGCCAGCCTTTACTAGGATTCACTGTCACTCAAGTCAAAGAAGAGAATTCAGAGTCTAAAGTATTTCAATTACTGCACAAAAACATGTTATTTTATGTATTCAAAGCAGATGATGCTCACTCAGCTCAGAAGTAAGTAATGTAGGCTTATTTTCCTTTTATACGTGAGATTTCAAGTTGCTATTTAAATGATTGATTTTAAGATCACCTTCTTTAAGGCATGGGGACAACTCAGAATTTAAATCACAGGTCCAAATTAGATTTCACATACTATTCAGACTCTTTAGAATTGTTCTAAAACAAAGGACAGCAATAATCTGGAATAGTTTCAGGAGACAGATGGAAAAAAAAAAAATGGGTAGTCCTGCCCAAAGTATTCTGTCCACACATGACCTCAGAGGAAGCAGCATGGTGCAGATCTGCTGAGGAAGGGAAGTGGAGGCATCTGACCTCTCCCTCACTGAGGCTAAAGGAATCTTCCCTTGAAACATTCCAGGGCTTTGGCAATCCAATGATTCAATTGTGCCCTGGAACAGCAGGAGTTGAAACAGCTGCTTCTAAACTTACTTCTCTGAGAAAAAGGTCAAACACATGAAGAGGCTCCATGCTGTTCCCAGTGACTGGGTAGAAGGAAATGAATATCGTTTTAGATGGTGAAAGCTGAAAGCCTCTTCAGCATTCCAACAAGAATCTTGATTTATTTAGATGTTATAAGGTTGTTTAACAGAGAAGAGGTGTATTTCTGTGAAATCAGAGTCCCTTCTGAACAAAATAGATCAGTTCATCTCTTTTTTCATTTGAGTTTTACTTTGGCTTACAAAATACACTTTTGTGTTTTTCATGAGAGATGCTCGTGTTTTCTCAATAGGCTTCAATGTGCTTGAAGATAAAAAAAAGAATGCTTTGAGAAACCAAGTCTGATGGTTTCTTAAGTCAATTAGAATCAATGTACCAGGATTGCGTGTGTTCTGACTACCAACAGATAACTGCAGTGTTATGATTATAAGCCGCCCCCACCCTCCACCCCTGCCAGTTTTAGGGTACTCTATAGTACATAGCTGCTTTCTAAATAATTCTTCTGGGTACTGAAGAACATTTTAAAATTATTTTACTTTCCTACTTTTTCTGTAAAAAAAACACTTGGACAAAATAGTAGTCATCCTAAGATTCTGCCACATATTGTCTTTCTCATAATTTTCATCTATTTATCATGAAACTGATAAAAATTACTGCTTTTCAAATACATGATCTTTTGCTAATACCATTAAGTTGACAGGATTGAAAGACTGTTCAGACAGAATTAAATGTAATTGGGTGAAGAAAATCAGCTTACTTAGAATTGATCCAAGCTAAATTATAAGTTTCTCTTTGAAGTTATTTATATCATATAGATTGCATTTTTTTGTAGATGACAGAATATAAAAATGTGTTAATTTTAGTGGAAAATTGTGAGACATTTTTAAAGCTTTGCTATTATGGTATAACTTATAGGCTATTTATGTAAAAAATTTAAATTTTTGAAAATTCTGCTCTTGAAATTTGAGCTGAATCTGTTATGGGGTATTCTTACTAATTAAAATGCATGATTTCAAATGTTCATAGTTCCCTGGACACACACACACACACTTTTTTTTTTTGGACTCGGGATTGAATCTAGGGGCACTCTACCACTGACTAAGCTACACCTCCAACCCACCCCTTTTATTTAATTATGTCAAAGATGACTTTTTAAAATAACTTTATTTTTATGTGGTACTGAGAATTGAACCCAGTGCCTCACATGTGCTAAGCGAGCATTCTACCACTGAACCACAACCCCAGGCCCCCTTTTTATTTTTTGAGATAGGGTCTTGCTAGGTTGCTGACTTGCAATCCTCCTGCCTCTGCCTGCTGAGTTGCTGAGATTACAGGTGTGCACCAAAGCACCAGGATGGACTCTTTTTCTTCAATGTAACATATTACTGTAGGAAGTTATAGTTCAGGAAGAAAGGGAATAATAGGTTCAGAAGCAATAACACTAATAGGGATGGAAAAGAGACTACCCTCAAGTGCCTTATGAGTAATTGCAGCTGTGTTTATTGTCAGCTGAGACTGAAGAATTTTGGAAAGACTTCTATAAAATTTTGAAAAGCTTTTGCATTGCATGTAGAATTTGATCAACTGAGAGTGGACTAAATGCCATATTGATGTCCCTTAATGAAAAGTATTGGGACCAGTCTGGAGTAGGGGGATATCCAGAAGAACTCTGGAAAGGTCAAAGGAGGAGGAAACTGGCACACAGCTACTGTTCCTAAAAGTACTGAGTCAGAACATCAGAAAAGAGAGAAGAGGAATTGTAATAAAGGCCTTTGCTGATATAGCCACTTACAAAACCAATTAAATGGGAGCATCAAGACTTTATAGAACTTTTATATGTGAAATGGTCCTTTGGCAGGCCAAATAAGTTAGCTGCATGTATGCAAGGATTTTAGTTTGCTGTAAGATCTTAAATAATGCTGTCAAGGTAATCCAGTCCACAAACCCAGCTCTGATCCATATTGTGCTCACATGTATCAGATGACTGGGTGTACACATCTAACAGATTTCTCTTATCAACAGGTGGATAGAAGCATTTCAGGAAGGCACAATATTGTAGCAGTATTGGTTTCATCTCTTCTGTGATTCCAAGGAAATGAAATTTCATCAGAATTGAGTAAAAGCAATTCAAGCATTTTTTTAAAATAAATACTGCCAAGATAAATCCAACCAAACACTTCATCAAATATAAGAAATTATTTTGTTAGGTATAAAGAGTTGTTTGTTTTTTTTTAATGTTTGCTTTTTCGTGTATGTTATTTATTAAAGTTGTGATGTTTACTTAATGGTCAGAATTGTTTCTGAGATTCACACTGAATTCTAAAGTACCATTTCTTTAGAGACCAGAAAACTTACCTTAATATTATATACAGTGTTAATTATTTGTGACACAGTTCACATCGTTTTCTCTGTTTTTACATTGTGACATTTTCACTGGTGACAAATATTTGTAAGTAAAAAAGCATATCAAGAAGCAAATTTCCATGTGGTGCTTGGTTTAGAAATTATGATTTTCATAAAACTGCTGATGAAAAAAATGCATGTCTTTGAACTTTGATGAATTGTTTTTTAATCTTTCAATGGAAAAACACATGGCCAGCTTCTACCTCAGTAACTGTGAAATGAAATTTCAGTAAAGTATTTCTACCTTACGTATGTCTTCTGGCATGAGTCAATACTAATCATCAAAGAATTATAACAATTGAATAGAAATCTGAATTTTTTTAAACTGTGAGTAGGAATAAGGATATTTTCATTTGCAGAGACACAAATAATCAACTCTATGGGTTTTTCATTAAATTGAGTATTTTTTTAAATAGCAAAATGTGGTAACTACTATTTTATATAATATTCCCTGCAACTTTAAGAGTTCTGAGCCCAAGTCCATGATGGTATTTATATCTAAAAAGAATGTTATGTTTCCTATAATATTGAGCTTTAAAAAATGAACTGGAATTACCATATTAGAAAAGCACAAATTCTAAGCCAGTATTAACTATAATTGTACAGAATTCTTTTTCAGGTCTTTTTATACCATTTGTGATGTGACCTTAGTAATAAAATTCTTTTCTTTAACTGTCAGTTCACCTATATTGCTAATTCTGGCACACTTATTTAATATATGAACCACCTTTTGCATAAAATTGTGGGTCAACAAAAGAAAAATGAAATTAGCACTATGATTAAAGTTGTTCCCAATATTCCTAATATACATTTTGTCGACTGAGTTTAAATTGCAAATTATCTTAAAAGGCAAGGTTATCTATAGATTATGTCATTAAAGGATATAAGAATTTTCTGCTTCATTGTAAAGGATTTTCTAATTCAGTGTGATACTGATAGTCAAGAGAATTACATCCCGAATGTCCTCATGGGGCCTTTTAGATGCTGTTTGTTGCAAACAAACTAGATCTAGAGTTGGCAGCTATAGTTTTTTTCTGGCTATTTCCTGCTATGGCATCGTCACAATCCCTATGCAACCTTCCACACAATCCTAACATACTATCCTCTCAAGTATTTTTGTCACAGCAGGTAGACTGATATTTCTTTGCAACTCACTTTAATCAAGATCACATTAATTAAGTTTTCCATGTTAACACCTCTGCATTTTTAGTGTATTCTTTTTGGAGGCCAATGATAAATATTTCCTTCTGTTGTGTTGACTGGCATTTAGCAAGACAACAAGTTATTTGGGGTTCTTATCCCCCCCCTTGAGTTCTCAGCTTCTGACATTTGACATAAGCCTCAGGATCTAAAAATTATCCACCAGACTATTCTATCTTTGGCACCTGGCTGAATAAAGTACCAGTCTAGCCCAGTGTGGTGACTTGTGTCTGTAATCCCATCAACTAAGGAGCCTGAGGCAACAGGATTGCAAGTTCGAGGCCAGATTCAGGAATTTAGCAAAGCCCTAGGCAACTTGGTGAGACCCTGTCTCAACATAAAAAATAAAAAGGGCTGGGAATGTAGCTCAGTGGTCAAGTGTCCCTGGGTTCACACTCCAGTACTCACCCCCAAACACACACACCACAGTAAACACACATACATGGAGACAAAACTAGCACAGGCATGGTATTTCTCCTTCTTTACATGTGAAACTCAGGTATAACTGTTTTAACTATTCTCTTAGCCTCATGGAGAGTTTTTGAAAAATATAAAATAGAAGGTATCAGAGTATCCTCTCCCATAAAGATGTGTTAAATGTGGAATAGTATTAGATTCCCTTTCTTCCTGTATCAGTCCTTCATAACTTACTAAAGATGACCAATTATTATTTATTTAATCTGGCTCATTCGGTCCTGAGAACCCAGTTACATACAATTTGTTGTAAAGTATTTTTTAAAAACATGTCTTGATAGCATTTTAAAGGAAAAAATGATATGGGGTACAGTCCATAAGAGGCAAGAAAGTATAAGTCTCTAGATCCCAAGAACACTATATTTATTACAGATACATGTACTTCCATGAAACCCTTTTTCAGGTGTCTCCTTTTGTTTATAAGGAGAGAGGTAGTTGCATAGCTAAGCTAACAAGGGTGTCGAAAATAATCCAGACAAGATGCCAGCTGAACTAAGGGAAGGGCAGCATTCTTAGCAAGCATCCCCAACCAACACTCTTACTTTATATGTAGCAGCTGTAAATGCAGAGGACCACCAGAGTCCAAAGGAAGCGAGAAAGGTTCTTTGTCATGATCCCTCGTGACTGAACCTCTTTCCAATCTCTTTTCCCATTTTCTAACATAGCCAGTATCTTCCTACTGTGCTTTGGCTGCCCAAGATACATACTTTGCTCTTTTCAAACTGAGTATGTTTGAGTATTTAGTAGTTTTTTTGTTTTGTTTTGTTTGGGGGGTTGTTGTTTTATATTCTGGTATTGGGGATTGAATCCAGGACCTTCACATGCTGAGATACATCCGCGACACCTCTTTGTTTATTTAATTTTGAGACAGGGCCTCACTAAGTTCCCCAGGCTGGCCTCAAACTTGTTATCCTTCTGCCTCAGTCTCCTGATTAGCCCGGAATATAGGCATGTGCCATCCTGCCTAGGCACTAGCAGTTTTTTTGTTTTGGTTTGTTTGTTTGTTTGGGGTTTTTTGTTTGTTTTTAGGGGTGTTGGGGATCAAACCCAGGGTTGTACTAGGCAAATTCTCTTCCACTGGGCTACATACCCAGTCAGCAGGATTTCTGTAAATGAGAACATCAGACCAACCCTTGATTCATCATAATTTAAAATGATACTACTTAGCAATGAAGACTTTATAGTTTTGTTAGCCAGATGTATATTTTCTATTTGGTTAACAGAATACCTAGAAGAGGGGAAAGTATCCTATTTTGATAATTTAGTTAAAATATAAATGTTACCACAGCATACATTGATCCCTTTTTGGAATATGCTTCCACTGTGTTCAGGTCTTGAAAAGTTTGAGGTTCATTGTGGTCAAATGTAGTCACCATGTTTTTCAGAGAGGTAAATCCTGTTTCTCTTATTGTACTGTACACTCCTTGAAGGCAGATGCTGTGTCTAATATATTGGTTTCTCCCATAGTATTTCCTTGGGGCTTTTCAGAGAAAATATTCACTTGTACAGAAAAAAGTAGAACACAATTCCTATCTACAATTCAACAGCCCCCAATGCTCTTGTTTAAACTCAGACCATACACTACTCTCTCCATTATCCTGCAAGGCCACATTTGCAACTGCCTGTTGGGATATCTTCATTGAGTCCCCAAGCAGATTAATTTTATGTGACTAACACTCAACTCATTTTCTTCATATTCAAGTCTGTTTATTTTCCTTTGTAATAGAAAGATACCACATGAGGCTCCAGAATCTGACTCCAGATCTCGAAAAAGACTGTCCTTGTATCCATTCCCTCCTCATTGTCCTGCTGTTGTTTTTGCATAGGCTTGGCTCAAGTTCTTGGTACCTCTTCCCAGTGATTGCAATAACTTCTTGTCTGGAAATTTAAGTCTGTGGTGAAGCACTTGCCTAGCCTGGGAGAGGCCCTGGCTTCAATCCCTAGCACTGGAAAAAAAAAACATGATTAAAAAACACTCATTTTTCTTCGGATTTCATTGCCTTCTTTGTGTGATGTATTTTAAACACTGCCTGAGCAATTTTTCTAAAGCAGAATTCTAGTCTTGGTTCATTCCTACTCTTGCAACTTTCGGTGGCATTCCCAGTGGTTCCGAGTGGAACCAATCTTCAGGAACCATATCTAACCCAGCCTGTCTCTGTCCACACAATTT
>JAJEJO010002743.1:85236-95424 GCA_020662805.1 Glaucomys volans
TTTTTTTTTTTTTTTTTTTTTTTTTTTTTTTTTTGGTACCAGGAATTTAACCCAGTGATGCTTAACCACTGAGCCACATCCCCAGTCCTTTCTATTTTTGAGACAGGGTCTCATTGAGTTGCTTAGGGCCTCACTAACTTGCTGAGGCTAACTCTGAACTCAAAATCCTCCTACCTCACGCTCCCAAGCTCTTGGAATTACAGGCGTGCACCATTGTGCCCAGCAGTAAACCTCTTTTCTTTATAAATTCTTTAAATTTGGGTGTTCTGTTACACAATGGAAACAGACTAGATGATGAGACTGTATGTTTTATTTCTTTGTTTTCTGTTTCACCCACCAACACATTAATTTAACAAGGGAAAGATATGTTTGTTTTAATGTCCTCTCCTGTATCTCCATCTCCTAGAAAAATTCCTGGCCTATAAAGTGGTGCCCAATGAGTATTTGTTGAATGCGAGACTATAGAATACATTGTTGGATAATAAGTATGAACATTTTTTAAGTTTTTTTTTTTAATCTTTTTTAGTTGTCGATGGACCTTTATTTTTTTTACTTGTATGTGGTGCTGAGAATCAAACCCAGTGCCTTATGCATGCTAGGCAAGCGCTTTACCTCTGAGCTACAACCCCAGCTCCATTTTTAAAGTTCTTGATGCACATTGGCAAATTACTTTTCTAGGAAGGTTAAAACAGTTTAGTTTTTCCTCCGGGCGTGGTGGCACACGCCTGTAATCCCAGCACTTGGGAGGCTGAGGCAGGAGGATCTGGAGTTCAAAGCCAGCCTCAGCAACTTAACGAGGCCCTAAGCAACTCAGTGAGACCCTGTCTCTAAATAAATACAAAATAGGGCTGGGGATGTGGCTCTGTGGTGGAGTGCCCCTGGGTTCAATCCCTAGTACCAAAAAAAAAAAAGAAAGAAAGAAAGAAAAAAAACAGTTTAATTTTCTACCAACAATCTGTAAAGAATGCCTGTTTTGTTTGCCTCGTCTTTTGTACTGAATTTAGTCTTGAAAAGCATATATTGATCTATTGATTCCATGGTATTTATAAGTACAGGGAAAAGCCATTAGCAAAGACATGGCAGTGTGAAACAACATAGTAAACTCAAGGAATTACAGTAGTATGTACACCTAGAATGTGCAGTTTAACAAATGACACCTCAGATCTTTATATGTAATGGGAAAGTTGTGAAGAATATTAAGAGGAGAGACAATTTTTATTATTATTATTTTGGATGCTGTGGATTGAACCCAGGAGTGCTTTACCTAGCTACATCCCCAGTTCTTTTTTACTGTTGGAGATAGGATCTTGCTAAGTTGGTGAGGGTCTTGAAAGTCACCCAGGCTGGCCTTGAACTTGATGACTCTTCTACCTCAGCTTGTGCTACTAGCTTTACAAGCTTGCCTCACTAGATCTGTATGTCAGAGAAGTCTGGCTGCAAAGTATTCAAGTAGCACTTAGCTGAACCATATTAGATTTTGAGGTCAAGAAACTTGGAGACTAGATTGGTTATAGTTTGTCTATCTTCGTGGACACAAGTCACACATGTTGGTGATAGAAAAGGGACATTAGAGGCATGCACCACCTTCAGAGTAGCTGGGATTACAAGTGTGCTTTGTTTAGAGGGCTAGAACATTAACAGTGTCCTGGAGATATTTATATATTATTCATTATATTATAACTAGCACATATATATATACACACACACACGCATATGTACATAAGACATTTTCATGCTCATTTGATTTTGAAAAAAAACTTATAATAATTTATTTAAATTTTCCATAGAAAACATTAAAAACTGAAAAACTGTGTCTCTCTTCTCTGTTACTGAATTCCAGTTAATGAGCCTCTTCATTTATTAGCTTTTTCTTTAAAACTGTACATTAAATTGGAATGGTAAACCAAGCTAATTTGATTCTTTTCTTACTCTAATGGTAGTCCTTCCCCATAAAGAAAATTCTGTTCATCGTTATATTAGGGTAATTGGTAATCCCTGAGATCCTTTGTTTCATGAGAAAGTATAACAGCAGGGTCTTAAATATCCAGTATTCAAGGTTTTGTGGGGTGGAGGTTACTGAACATTGAACCCAAGGTCTTGCCTGCATGCTCTACTACTGAGATATATCCCCGGCACCCTCCCCATTTTCTTTTTATTTTTTTAATTAATTTTATTCCATGGTCTAACTTGTCTAGGCTGTCCTCAAACTTGTAATCCTGCCTTAGCCACCTGGGTACAGACATGCACCACTGCATCCTGTCAGTCCTCAAGTTTTTAGTATTGAGAATTTCAAGGCTGCCTTATCATCACTCCCTATGCCCTTTTACCAATTAAAGGAAAAACTGGTATGTTTATCTTGGAGGAAAATTTTTGAGAATTCTCTAGAAACTTCAGAGATTATCTAATACAACATAGCTCTTAAACTGAAGTTATTTACTGAAGAACTCAGTAAAGCAAGAAATTAAAGGACCTCTATCTAAATGTAGCCAAAAATAATATTTAGTGTTTTATAAGGCATTTCATCCCCAAACCCCACTTCCTTTGGGGATTTCTCCAACACAGAGAAAATTGGAATAAATACTGAATTAAATTTTGAGTAGTGGTGTTCTTTTGTAATCAGTAGTAGAAGCAAATTGAAGTGGTTGCCTGGCTATTCTGGACCTATTCAGTCCCAGTGTATGAGAATGAGCCCCACGATGCCATGAGATGGATGATCCAGGATTTCATAGAGAGCTATCATTTGAGGGACTTTGAAGCTTGATCTCAGGCTGCAGAAAGACCAGTTGAATCTGTACAGTTTGGGTCAGAAATAGGGGTGTATATATTGGTTCGAACAGAAGTGACTTCATCCAAGCTGAAAAGTATCTGGCCTATTTTAATCTCTTGTCAAAGAGTAATGTATATTCATGGTGCCAGGACCACTTGTAAATCTCCACATACCAGACTCTTAATGGTCTTATGTACAATTTGGTGGAAAACTAACTAAGGTTATTTTGGGGCAGGCATGGTGGTTATGGTGAGTCAAGGTGGCTGCAGTCATGTCAAGCTGAATTCATATAATCAGCATGTCTATGCTAGTCTTCATCATTTGAGAAATGGGCCTTCCAAAAATGAAAGCTGCCTATTGTATAGTAACCTTTTCCCCCAGTTTACCTACAGTGATTAGTCCAAGACATGAGCTCATAACTTATACTGGGCCAATCAGAATCCATTACAAGGACTTTAAAATTGAAATTAGAGAAGAACACTTCTCATTTCTTGATCCTTTACTACAAATTTGAAAATAAACAACCTAGAAGCTGACAATAGAGAAGGAGATTTTTTACTGTATCTGAGACCCTTGTTCTAGTTTTCATCGTCAGTTCTGCTGTTATCCTGACAGTGATTATTTCTTCTTCCCTGCCCCAGTTTTTTCTTTTTAAATCTTAGCATGATTATTCTCATAATTGTACTGATATTTGAAATTTAGGCTTAAGAACCAAGCAATAGTCATGTGTACAGTTTATCTACCTAAATTTTCATTGTAAAGTAGCTTCTTGGAATCTAATGTGCTGAAATATTTGTGTTGAGCTAAGATTCTACTTCTTAAAACTATTTTTTGTTAATTTTAATTTTGTGGTAATTCTTATATTTAGGCAAAATTTAAAGAAACACTTATTCAGTGAAAAATAAGTTACCCTCTACCAATTCCTCTTGGAAATAGTCATTATAGCCTTTTTTCCTCCCTTTTTTTTTTTTTTTTTTTTTTCCTTTTTGCAGAACCAAGAACTGAACCCCTGGTAACCATTTTCTTATGTTTCCTTCTAGGTATAGTTTGTTGTTGTTGTTTATGAGATATATACATAAATATTTATGTCTCTGAGTACTGGGAAATTGGGTAGAAATTCTTAAAAATTTGGAGCTTAGTAATAGATAGAAAATAGGAGGGGCTGTAGCTCAGTGGCAGAGCGCTTGAGCACCACATGAAAGTAAACAAATAAAATAAAGACATTCTGTCCCTCTATGACTACAAAAAAAGAAAGAAAGATCTGAGGTATGTAGTAGAAAAAAGTCTTGATTGTCTTGAAAAGACTTGATCGAAATGTGGATGTTATAAAGGTGATTCTGGTGAGGATTCAGGAAGAAAAGAGGAAAGCTGTAGAAAAAGTTTCTGTCACCTTTGAGATATGTCATGATTAGAAGGTTGATAGAAATGTGAACATTAAAGGTGTTTCTGGTGAAGTCTCAGATGGAAATGACAGACATGTTGGACACTGAAGGAAACCTTTCCTTTTTGTTATAAAGTGACAACTTGGCTGAATTGTGTTCTAATTTTGGAGAAGGCAGAATTTGTAAGGGATGAACTAGGATACATACATGAGGAGATTTTAAAGCAAACTATTGAAGGCACAACCTGGTTTTTTCCTTGCTGCTTACAGTAAAATTTAAGAGGAGAGAGAAACTGAAAAAGGTCTGTTTGATTGTTTCCCCACTGTACTGGGGATTGAACCTAAGGGTATTCCACCATGGAGCCTTATCTCCAGCCCTTTTTTTATTTTGAGACAAGATCTCACTAAATTGCCCCAGATGACCTTGAATTTATGATCTTCCCCCTTTAGCCTCCTGAGTTGGGATTACAGGCATGCATCACCACACCCAGAAAAAAAGGAATTGGTAAGGAAAAGGAAAGGAGAACCAGAAGATTTTTAAAATTCTAAGCCTGTTTATATTGTGAAAAATAAGAAAGTGGGAGCTAGAGGTATTGTTCAGTTGGTAGAGCACTGGCCAAGTGTGTATGAAGCCCTGGGTTCTATTCCCAGTAACTCCCTCCACCCCAGCACAACACAATGAAGTGTGTTAGGGAGCCACTGTCAAGATTGTGCCTTAACAACCATCTTTAAAGGGATTGTGGATATATGACTTACAGATCCCCAGCCATCTCATTGAAACTGGGCATAGAAATGTGATTATCCATGAAAGAACTGCGGAGGACTCTTATCTTTAGACTCCGTGAATTGCATGAGAAGCCAGCAGAGTTCTTGAAATGCTAGCAAGCTTGGACTCAAGGGGACAGTGATGAGATGAAAAGGAAAGACTATTGGACTTCTAAAGGGATGCTGCAGAACAGACCAGTAGAATTATCCAGCTACGAACATTGTTGTCTTATTAAAAGGGAAGAATGACCCCAAAGGTGTGTCAGAGGTTGGCAAGGCTGCCTCTATCACAACAAGCTCAGAAGGAACTGTTTCCAGGATGCTAGGACTGTCTCTACCTCTGATGGATCCAGAGAGGTTAGGGCTACACCATTCAATCTAGTAACAGAGTTAAATAATCAGGCTAAATATTGAATATTGCTGTTTTAGGACAACTAATTGAAACTTTAAAGTGTTTTAAGTGATTAAAAGAAAAAAGCAATTTAGATAATTTGGCAGCTAATAGTAAATATATTTGGAGAATATTAGTAAATGTATGACATAAACAATGTATAAGATAAAATCACAAATAAAATTTTTGAATTCTTGACTGTAAAGTATAGAGAAAAAGCCATAATGGAAGTGAAGCCATTAATGTTTCTGTCTCTCAAAGCCATTTGGAGACAGTTATGCATTAAATTCAAGTTAACCTTAATATTTATAAAATATTGATAAAAGAATAATAGGTTTGTTCACAGGTTTCCCTTATTTTATTTTATTTTATTTTATTTTATTTTATTTTATTTTATTTTATTTTATTTATTTAATTTTTTTTTGGTGCTGGGGATTGAACCCAGGGCCCTGTGCTTGCAAGGCAAACACTCTACCAACTGAGCTATATATCCCCAACCCCTTCCCTTATTTAAATTAATAAACTACAAATCCTAATTTGATTCAGAGTTCTGTTCAATCTTCAGTATATTAGAAAAGAAAATTGTTGGTGCTGGAATAGTTCTGTTAATAGACATTTTCAGAATATACAAAAGCAGAAAGTCACTAGTTGACAAGAATTTTTTTTTTTTTTTTTTTTTGTACTTAGTACTGGGGATTGAACCCAGGGGCACTCTACCACTGAGCCACATCCCCAGCCCTATTTTGTGTTTTATTTAGAGACAGGGTCTCACTGAGTTGCTTAGGGCCTCATTGTTGCTGACTGAGGCTGGCTTTGAACTCGAGATCCTCCTGCCTCAGCCTCCCGAGTGCTGGGATTACCAGCGTGTGCCATTGCGCCCTGCGTGACAAGATATTTAGCAGTTGTCAAAACATGACCAATCTTGTTGGTTCTCTCCTACTCCCACCCACCCCTTCTGGATTAATTTGAAGCAAATCTTAAATTTTAAATTCCCCAATAAAGGTGTTTTTATGGATATCATTGTAAAAAATGTATGTATCTTTTATTTTTGGCAGGTCATTTTGACAGTTAGATCATGGCGACCATAGAAGAAATTGCACATCAAATTATTGAACAACAGATGGGAGAGGTATGTCTAGGTAACAGTTCACTGACTCGCCAAAGTTTTACTTATGCAAAATGTATATGCTAGGTTCTAGAGGTACAGAGATAAATGATTCCCCCAACTTTAGCTTTTCAGTCTAGCAAGAGATAGTTGAATAATCAGTCACAATAGAATAAGATTATGATAGATAAGTGTATAGTGTGCTGGAGAGCACAAAAGAAAAACAGCTAATGAAGAATTGTGGAGTAAGTGGGGCCTAACCAGGGGATGTTTTTTGGAGAGTGCAAAATCTGAGGTCAGTCTTGATGGACCAGTAAAAATTAGTCCACATCAGTACAGACTTTTTTTTTTTGCGGTACTAGAAATTGAATCCAGGGGTGCTCTGCCACTGAGCTATGTCTCCAGCCTTGGGACAGAGTCTCAATAAGTTGCCCAGGCTGGCCTTGAACTTGCAGTCCTCCTGCTTCTCCCCTCTGAGTAGCTGGGATTACAGGCATATACCACCACACCTGGCTACACATTTATTTTTTAAATGGTTATATCCTATTCTTTAGCAAAAGGTATCTGTTAAATGATGTATTTGGTGGGGGATTATTATGTGACTCATTATTCCCATAGTCTATGTTGTTTTTTAAGTGACAAGAATAATATTGGCATTTCAAGCCTCAGAGACGTGCCTCAGAAAGCAGTCTGTAACTTTCTCTTGCCCCCCTTTCACTACTCATGTCCTCCCTTTAGGAGGCAAATGGACCTTGCTATACAGTATTACCCAACAAAACCCAGTCTCAGTCCAAGCCTGTAAGATAAGTGAGGGTAATTGACTTTGTCCCCAATTAGCATAAAATCCAAAAATAACCAAGTTATGGTCAATTGTGACAACACTTGTCTTTAATAATACCTAGCATAGGACTGGAGTTGTAGCTTAGTGGTAAAGCACCTGCTTAATATGTGAGGCACAGAGTTTGAGTCTCAGCGCTGCAAATAAATAAATAAATAAATATCCATTAACAACTAAAAAACTTTTAAAAAATAATAACACCTAGTGTATAAGTAAGGGTAGATTGTGTTAGAAAGACAAAGTAAATATATCCATAATTCATCAAAATTATACCATAACCATGTTACCATTTGGTATAATGCTGGTCGTGTTGATAAGATTCAAATTCCTCGCATAATTAAGTCTTACATTATTGATAATAAAGTTGATTAAATATTAAGTTGAAGCCTCCTTAGTGTAAACTACCTATAAAAAGTGACTGGCCTGAGGAGAAATTAAATCTAATTAACCAGTTGATTTTTATAATAAATTGCAAGTTTATTGTAAGGTACAAATAACAACTAATACAAAAATGTATAAGACAAATTAGTTTTTTTTAAATCTATCCTTACCCCACACTGACTTCTCTTTATTATAGATATATTTATGTTAATACTAGTGCTGTATCTGTTCTATAAATGCTGCAGCATAAGCAGATGCCATGACGGATAATCATTATTTCAATATAAGGGATCCATGTTCAGAAATCAGGGGATGGCCTGTGATAAGATGTTGTTAGCTCTCACTCAGAGTCCCTGGCTCATAACTCCCGTGGCTTTTGTTATTTCCGAAGTGTCTATAATAACATTGGAATGCTTCAGGTGTCAAGTAGGCCTCAGAAAACAAAGTCTCATTCTGTGACCTTCTCCTACCCTCCTTTTGTCTACTCCTTTTTTTTTTTTCCTCAATGCAAGCCTTAGAAATAAAAAATAAACTATAGTTTTCCCCTGCCTTTCTGTTTTGCATCGGGCCATAAAAAACATTATCTGGTAAGACCCTAATTACAGAAGGGGTCCTACCCCATTCCCCCAAGAAATTTGCTTTACAGAAAAGCCAAAAAGACCTTGCTGGGTTTCCTACTCACTCTGTTAGCATTAGATCATGTCATTTTTGTCCAATCGTATTTTGACCTGATTATCCATGCTTCAGTCATACTTGTATAATGAAGTCTCCATAAAACCCCAAAAGGATAGGATTCAAAAAACTTAACATATAGAGGCTCACAAAATGGCAAACAAAAGTTCATCTTCACATGCCAGAAGGGTGTTTCATCCCAGCTTCATGGAAACAAAAGCTCCTTCATTCAGGACCCTACAGACTTCACCCTATGTATCTCTTCATCTGGCTGCTTCTTCATGTCCTCTAAAACATTCTTTATAATTAACTAGTAAACATGTTTTCCTGAGTTCTACAAGCCATTCTAACAAATTAATCAAGCCTAAAGAGGTCATAAAAACCCCAACTTTAACTCCCTGCCAAAAATTATAGAGGCTTCCCAGACATGGTGGCACATGCCTGAGGCAGGAGGTTTGCAAGTTCAAGGCCAGCTTGGATAACTTGGTGAGAGATAAAACTCCTGTCTCAAAGTTTTGGGGAACAAAAGCTGGGGGTGTAGCTTGGTGATAAAGCACTTGCCTAGCATGCCTGAGGTATTGGGATCAATGCCCAATATAGGGGTGGAGGAGATGGGGTGACTAGATGTACAACTAGATCTAAAATGGGAATAGTGTTGGAGACTGAAGCCTTACCCTGTAGGATCTGACCCTATATCAGGGCAGATTGTATTAGAATTAAAATAAATTAGAAGATCCACAGCTGATGTCAACTACTAAACTGCCTATTTGCTCATGGGGAAAAATCCCTCACATTTTTTCAGGTCACAAGTCTTCTACATTGATAATGATGTAAGAATTTTTTTTAAAAATCCCTCAGATACTGCTTTTCCTAGACACATAGTACCATGATCCTGATGTTCTCAAAGTATCATCTAGGGACCCTTTCCCAAAGGCAGCAAGGTCAAAATGGTTCTGGTGATAATATTAAAATGTTATTTATCTTTTCTTTATTGTTACAAACGTGTCAACATTTATAAGGTGTGCATAACTCACTGAACCAATGTTTTCCAAATGAACAATACAGTTCATAATGTTACAAAATCATGCATGAGTAAAGGATCCTTTCAAACTGTAGAATAGACCAGTGGGTTTTACTACATTACAGAGAACCTTCAAGAAGTCAGCCCTTGTTAAGTTTTGGTATAATATCAAAAGTTTCCCAGGCTGAAGTTGTTGTAGTTCGGTGGTAGAGTGCCTGCCTCACATGTATGAGGCACTGGGTTTGATCCTCAGCACCACATAAAAATAAATAAATAACATGAAGGTTTAAAAAAAAAAAATAAAACTTCAAACAAACAAAAAACTGTTTCCACAGTTTGAGAGGGCTATAAAAATACCATGCTCCCCTCTATACATTGAATGTGAGGCTGTTTTCTTTATATATTTAATCCAAACAACATATTCCAACGGACTGAATGAAGAGGCAGACATGAAATTTCAACTTTTATTAACCATACATAAAGCAGTTTGCAAAAAATGTAAAATAGTGCTACTCTTCCTACTAAATATTGTTTGGAAAATAAACTTATTTTTCATTAAAATGTTATTTTTCAACATTTAATGAGTTATTGTAAATGAATTATTAAGCATTTTTAATATTTCTCCTTGAACTTTTAATATGTTAAATGCCAGTAGATATTACCTACACAAATAGGAATTCTTTGGGATACTCAGTGTTTTTAGAGTGTAAAAGGGTCCTGTGACCTTAAAACTGTTTACATAATTTACTGTTCCCTATTGAAGACCATTTGAATTGTTTTGGTTTTCAGTTATTGTAATTATCATGCTGCAGTAAGTAGCCAGCCTTCTCAGTCTAAGCACAACATTTTTTTTTTTTTTTTTTTTTT
>JAJEJO010002743.1:95524-145818 GCA_020662805.1 Glaucomys volans
CACTCAGCCCCTGAGCCACATCCCCAGCCCTATTTTGTATTTTATTTAGAGACAGGGTCTCACTGAGTTGCTTAGGGCCTTGCTAAGTTGCTGAGGCTGGCTTTGAACTCAACGATCCTCCTGACTCAGCCTCCCAAGTCGCTTAGATTACAGGCGTGCGCCACCGTGCCCGGCCTAAGCACAATATTTTAACCCAGTGACTGCTACCCCATGCATATACCAGATGCTCTTCTCTAGGATACAAGTCTGATACATTCATCTTTTAATAAATTCACAATGAATATGCCAATTGAAATAACTCAAAATAGAAGTGACAACATCTTAACATGATAAAATGTATTTAGATTAACTGATTGCAAGTCATGTCTTGTAGGTGTCATTGAAATTTGTGAAAAGTATTGGGGGCAGGGTAGAGACCCGACTTGATAGAAATAACCTATGTAAAATAAAATTAACAACATTTAAAAAACTGTACCCAGAAAAATAGAACTTGGTAGAAATAATGGTTAGCAAAGAAAATTCAAATTGAAAGCAGCCATAATTGATAGTTTGTGCCAGACAAAAAGTGATTAGTGAAGCAGCTTTTATTTAAATTTTGCATACAAAAGGAGTGTGATGAAAATAATTTCAGGATTTAAAAATGGGGGAAAAATTAGAAACTGCCATTTGAAAATTGAATCATGGAATTAAATTAGATGCATAAAGTTCACTCTGGAAAACATTTGCTCAGTAATAAAAACTCTGTGTCCGTACTGGGATAGTTCTATTTATGAACTTACTTTTCCCTAAACTACCCCATGTCAGCAGATGGCAATTCTGTCCTCCTGATAGTTCAGGCCAATCTTTTTTACAATCATCCTGGACTTCTCTTTCTTTCTTCTACTCCAGTCCCTTAGTACATCCTCTCACCTCTGTCTTTAAAAAAAAAAAAAAAATCCTAAAACAAATCATTTTCATTCCCAACATAGCTACTGCCTTGTTCCAGCCGATCTCTACCTATATATAATAAGCACCTATTAGTTGCATATGGTGATGCACACTTAGTCCCAGCTCCTTGGGAGGCTGAGGCAGGAGGATCACGTGATTCAAGACCAGCCTGGGCAATATAGTGAGACCCCATTTCAAAATAAATAGATAAAAAATAACCACATGTTGGGGCTGGGGTTGTGGCTCAGTGGTAAAGCACTCGCCTAGCATGTGTGAGACACTGGATTATTTCAGTCCTCAGCACATTAACAACAATAAAGGTATTGTGTCCATCTCCAAAAAAAAAAAGTTTATATACATATAAACACATGTTAATAGGGTCTGCAGTCACTTCCTTTCTGATATCCCTTAGTTGTACTCTTTTTGAATCAGCAAGCTCTTCTTTATTCAGTGGAGGAGTGAATCAAAAACACCAACAAATTAGTTTCATAGGCCTCATTTAAGGGTCTTTTTTCTTTTAATATATATATATATTTTTAGTTGTAGGGGACACAATTCCTTTATTTTTATGTGGTGCTGAGGATCAAACGCAAGGCCTCATGCATGTTAGGCATACGCTCTACCATTGGGCCACAACCCCAGCCCCTCAGTTCTATTCTAGAACACTCAAAAACCATTCTTCACATTAAATCTGGAATGATTCTTTTTAAAAAAGAGATCCTGTCACTTCTCTGCTTCAAACCTCCCAGACCAACCTAGACTTATGTATGACCTAGGAAGCCCTGTGCAGTTTGGCCCCAGCTGTTCCTTAGATCCCATCTTCCACCATAATACCTGTCTTAAGCTCTTTCATTTATGTGGCTCTTTGCTATGCCTCAGTCCTCAAATGTGTCAAACACACTGTCCTGTCCCAGGGTCATCTTATATGCCTATTTCCTCTTTCTGGGATGGTCTTTCTCTAAATAGTCTTAGAGAAAGCCTGCTCAATGTTTTCACTCAGGTCTTTGCAAAAATGTCATTTCCTTAGAGCTTCCTTCTCTGCCCTCATTCTTTCAGTGTCTCTCACCCTATCTTACGTTGTTTTTCTTCATAGTACATAGTAACACCTACAATATTATTATTTTTTAGGTCTTTTTCCACTAAAGTAAAAGCTTCATGAGGGCAAAGATTTTGTTTTGTTCACTGCTATATCCGAGAATTCAGAACAACAAATACACGTTTGTCTAAATTAAAGTGGGAGAGAGGGGAAGAAAGGAATCAAAATAATAAGGTCAAATGATTTACAATCATACCTTTTTCTATTTGTTTCTATAGGATAGAATTTCATGGAAGTAGAATTGCTAGTTTTAAAGGTTTACAGTGGTGGCTTTTCTAACTTGTATCTGATAATATAAGAAAATGGTACCACTAAGAAAAACAAAATATTTTGCTGAATTGTTTATTAATTTAACCTAATTATGTTAGATTGTTACAGAGCAGCAAACTGGGCAGAAAATCCAGATTGTGACAGCACTTGATCATAATACACAAGGCAAGCAGTTCATTCTGACAAATCACGATGGTTCTACTCCAAGCAAGGTCATTCTGGCCAGGCAAGATTCCACTCCAGGAAAAGTTTTCCTCACAACTCCAGATGCAGCTGGTGTTAACCAGTTATTTTTCACAACTCCTGATCTGTCTGCACCACATCTCCAGGTAAATAACCATAGAAATGTCTTCCTCTGAGACTTATAAAAAATTTTTAAAGCTTAAAATTAAAGTCCTGCCATAAAGACTTCAAATATATGCATATCTGTAGAAAATAATATTGTATAAAATTACCTGCAGAGTGTCTGTGGTGACTGCTTTCTCCTCTGGACCACTGTATTTTCACTCATAACCCTCCCCCACACCCAGATATTTTTGGGTGGTTCTTAGTTACATGCAGAAGATCCATTCTAGCTAGTCTGGGCCAGGGAGGGATTTAATAATGATACAGTTCTAGGCCAGTTTCTAAGAACTATTGGAGCATTCTACAAAACCTGGTTTTGAGAATCTGCTCCTACTTCTGAGGTTAGAAGTAAAGCTGTCAAATTCAGGAGCGACTTTTGTAGCTGTACTGTCTGGAACCAAGCTTCCTGCGCCACTCATAGCAAGGTGCCAGGTCGAGAACGAGGAACTGTTGCTGCTGGTTCCAGCATTGTGCCTGCTCTTTTGTCAACCACACCTCTCTTCATGGTCTGCTTTACATTGGAATTCTATCAACAATGTAGAATAACATTATATCATTTCAGATCTTGCTAAAAAACAAAATTTTACATTATTTTTCAAAGGGCCATTTATGACCTTTACACACTGCTTGCTTATAGTTATGCAGATATTGTGCTACTGGTTGCTATGATTAAATACAAATACACTGCACCCATAAGTTTGTCTTCAAAGATTTTTTGAAGGTATGTCAACTTAAAATCATGTTTTGTGATAAAGAGCTAATGAAAGAAAAATTTCTTTTACATTTGAAAAACTTTGAATTTATCAAACTTAAAGTTTTGCCTGTATGTATATTCTACTAGATTCTATTCTTTCAGTGACGTTATTAGCATTGTTTTTATACACTAAGGTAAAAAATGGATAGGACCATAGTTAAGGATTTATTAGAAGTTGTTTATAGTTGTCAGAAATTACACACAAATAAATTATGCATGTCTTTTGCCTTTGTTTTATTTCTATCTTTATTTTTATGAGAGGATCTCACTAAACCGTCCTGACTGGTCTCAAATTCCTGGACTTTTAAGTGCTCCTCTCACCTCAGCTTTCTGAGTGCTGGGACCACAGGTGCACACCACCATGCCCACCCAGCTCCTTCAGCATCTTTTCTTTTTCTTCTTTTAATTTACCAATTTATTTATAGATTTGATTTTTTAGAACAGTGTTAAATGTACTAAAAAATGGAGCACACAGGAGAATTTCCATCTTATCTGCCACATAATTTCCCCATATTTTACCTTAATGTAATACATTTATTATAAGTAATGAACCAGTATTGGTAACCTTTTTAGTAACCATACATTTTTAGTCTTCCTTAATTTTTACCTCAAGTTCCTTTATTTTCCATGGTACCACATTTATTTTTCATGTCTCCTGAGGTTCCTCTTAACTTTAACAGTGTCTTATTTGTTTTTGATGGCCTTAACAGTTTTTTGGGGTTTTTTTGGAACCAGGGATTGAATTCAGGGATACTCGGTCACTGAGCCACATCCCCAGCCCTGTTTTGTATTTTATTTAGAGACAGGATCTCACTGAGTTGCTTAGGACCTCGCTAAATTGCTGAGGCTGGCTTTGAACTCGCGATCCTCCTGCCTCAGCCTCCCAAGTCGCTTGGATTACAGGCGTGCGCCACCACGCCCGGCTGCCTTAACAGTTTTGATAGAGAAAGATTATGGGAGTTAAATGCCAGTTTGTCACATCAAAGTACTTACTGCTGGGCATGGTCCACATGCTTGTAATCCCAGCAGCTCAGGAGGTTAAGGCAGGAGGATCCTGAGTTCAAAGCCAGCCTCAGCAACTTAGCAAGGCACTAAGCAACCCTTTCTCTAAATAAAATATTCAAAAAGGGCTGGGGATGTGGCTCAGTGGTTAAGCACCCTTGAGTTCAATCCCCAGAACCTAAAAAAAATAAATAAAAGGACTGTCAACATAATTTGACTGGTTAGGCCAAATTTGATCACCTGGCTGAAGTGCTATTTGTCATGTTTCTCCATTGTAAAGGTACTACTTTTAAAATAATACTCTAATTTTAAAATGAAGATAATATTGTAACTTGCCTATTTTATGGATCCTCTCTGAGAAACAGATGATTTGCAATTCCCCTAGACTGAGAAGATTTAATCCAAATATGAGCAGTCCTTTAACTTCTTCGTATTAAAATAATAGCCTCTGAAAGATAAACACCATTTGTAATCAGTATGCCATTAAGGAAGTATGATACTTGTCATAAATCCTTTCAGAGGACATCTATGTATCAGAAGTTTTTGTTCATTTGTTTTTACTTTTCTTCTTTGATGGAGTCTCACTGTGTTGCTTAAACTGGCCTCCAGCTCCTGATTCTTCTGCCTCAGCCTTCCTGTTAGCTGGCATCACAAGCATATACCGTCATGCTTGGTGTTGATTTTTTTTTTTAAGTGCTTATTGAAGACTGATTTTTGTGATAATATAAAAAGAAATAATACCATATGTTACATAGTAAGGGGCGATCATTATAAGAACCATTTGAAGTTTACCCTTTAAAGTTGTTTTTTCCTCCATTTAAAGTTGTCAAAATGAAAATTACTCATGACGGCATTCATACTCCTAAGTGAGGAAAAAAAGTTTAATGTGGCTATCATTGAGGTTTTAAAGCAGCAAGAGAAGGTGTTTAAATGTGTATCACTTTTTTTGGACCAAATTGATGATTTGTTTATATTTTAAAACTTCAAAAAAAATTTTTTGAAAGGTGAAAGATGACCCTAAAAGAAGAAACTAGTATTCCTTTGCCAGCTTCACAAAGCTTGGCAAAGCTTAGTGATGAGCTCTTTATATAATTTATCAGGCCTAGTAATTTGCCCAAGACAATCCCACCTAGTTTCACTTCTAGTCAGTTATGTGCTACTCTTCATCAGACCAGAGTTCATGATCTCAGCCTACACATGGACCCCAGTCTTACCTCATTAATGCAAAGTCTGTACGTTTGCATGGTGTTAATATTTGCATAGTTATAATTAATTACATCATCAAAATGTATTAATAATAACCTTTTTCCCTCAAAAAGTTTAGAACTTTTTTTAGAAGTTTTTGTCATGTGACTCCATGTGGAAAGGTTCTGAGCTCTTCAGAGACATATCATGATAGAATTAGAAACTGCTGCAAAAATTTTTTTGTTGTTTTTTGTTGTATTCTTTTTAGTTAATCATGACAGTAGAATGTATTTTGACATATGTGTATATATGTGTATATATATATATACACACACACACACACACACGGAGTAACTTCCCATTCTTGTGATTGGAAATGATGCAGAGTTATACTGGTCGTATATTCATACATTGAACATAGGAAAGTTATGTCTGATTCATTCTACTATCTTTACTCCTCTCACTCCCTCACCCCCTCCCTTCCTTTCATTCTCCTTTGTCTAATCCATTGAACCTCTATTCTTCCTTCCCTCCCCTTTATTGGATATTAGCATCCACATATTAGAGAGATGCCCTTTAATAGATGAATAGATAAAGAAAATAGAATATTACTCAGCCATAAAGAAGAATGAAATTATAGCATTTGCCAGTAAATGGATAGAACTGGAGGCTCTCATGCTAAGCAAAATAAGCCAATCCCAAAAAGCCAAAGGCTGAATGTTCTGTCTGATATGCAAATGCTGACTCACAATAGGGGGTAGAGTGAAGGTTTGAGGGATTGAATGGGGAAATAGTGGGAAGGAAGTGGGGACAGGAATGGGAAAGATAGTAGAATGAATCAGACGTAACTTCATATGTTCGTATATTAATATATGACCAGTATAACTCCACATCCTATACAATCACAAGAATTGAGAAGTTATACTCCATGTATGTATGATATGTCAAAATACATTCTACTGCCGGGCGTGGTGGCGCACGCCTGTAATCCAAGCGATTCGGGAGGCTGAGTCAGGAGGATCTCGAGTTCAAAGCCAGCCTCAGCAACTGAGCGAGGCCCTAAGCAACTCAGTGAGACCCTATCTCTAAATAAAATACAAAATAGAGCTGGGGATGTGGCTCAGTGCCAAGTGAGTGTCCCTGAGTTCAATCCCTGATTCCAAAAAAAAAAGTACATTCTACTGTCATGCATAACCAAAGAAAAAAATAACAATATTAGTGTTTAAGGTTAAGATGCATTTAGAAAAAATTTATGTACATGGGTGGGCACCCCTGTAATCCTTGCTACTCAGGGAGACTAAGGCAAAGGTCTCAAGTTCAAGGCCAGCCTGGGCAACATAGGAAAACCCTTGCCTCAAAAAAGGAAAACTCACCAGGCGCTGTGGCACACGCCTATAATCCCAGCAATTGGGAGGCTGAGGCAGGAGGATCGCGAGTTCAAAGCCAGCCTCAGTCAGCAACAGTGAGGCCCTAAGCAACTCAGTGAGACCCTGTCTCTAAATAAAATACAAAATAGGGCTGGGGATGTGGCTCAGTGGTTGAGTGCCCCTAGGTTCAATCCCCTGTACCAAAAAAAGAAAACCCAACAACAAAAAGATACTCTTGTATTCGTGCGTTGAATAGTTTGGTTTCTTTAGTGGAGTTGTTATGGAACAAATTGAAAAGATATTCTTACTGTCTTTGCTTCTTATGATAGTTGAACTTTTCACATATATATAAAGAAAATTAGACTAGCTTAATTTATGTGATTTCATAATTTAAGAATAACATAAAGTAAAAAGACTGAATGTTCTTTAGTTTTTTTATCAAAATGAGATTATTACTGAGTAATAACTTTTTTTTTTTTTTGTTTTTAAGCTCTTAACAGATAATTCTTCCTCAGACCAGGGGCCAAATAAGGTTTTTGATCTTTGTGTAGTATGTGGAGACAAAGCTTCAGGTAACATTAACATGTGTAGAAGTTGTTAACCTACTTCGGGGAATACAGAGTGATTTGAATTATTGTGGTGGAAACCTTTGGGTAACCTTTATTCAGTGTTCTGTGTAACTGAGCAGACTATTCTCAAAGCCTACTGCAGGTACCTGGAGTTAAGTCACTTTCATTCTGGCCACTGTTACTTCATGCCAGAAACACACTCTTGTCTGCTCATAAGTATTCACAGATGTCAGTAGTACATAGTTTAAGAATTTAAGTTCATTACTGTTTTCTAAAGCTTCTTGATAAAAGCCTCCATTAGAACTTTTCCCAGAGTATGTTCAGTTTGTTAAAACGCATGCAGAATAAATTATGAGACAGAATAATAAAAATGTAACATCTCTTCTGAAATTTCAAAAGTGAAACAAGGACAGATGATTATATTTCAAATACTAGCCTATGTTTCATCTTCCTTTCTGGAGTATATAGTATTCAGAGTAAAGTATCTAGTATATAATAAAACTGTAATTAATAAGTAATCTCAGAAATGAACATTTTCTGTGTTAAAAATGGGAATTATGGGTGATATCTCTTTCCCAAATTTTACCTTATAAAATTAAATTTTTCATGTTGTTTAATTTATCACAAAGTATGATTGTTTCATTGTTTAATAGTTCTTAAAAATGTTTTGCACACCGGGCACGGTGGCACACGCCTGTAATCCCAGCACTTGGGAGGCTGAGGCAGGAGGATCACGAGTTCAAAGCCAGCCTCAGCAACTTAGCGAGGCCCTAAGCAACTCAGTGAGACCCTGTCTCTAAATAAAATACAAAATAGGGCTGGGGATGTGACCCAGGACCAAGAAAAAAAAAAAAAAATGTTTTGCATGTCCGATTCAGTAATCTTAGTTTTATCTCATTTATTATTTAAAAGGAATAAATGAGTTTCTTTTCTGTTCCAAAAGTATGTGACTTTTGTATTTTCTTAACATTTTATCTTTAGGTCGTCATTATGGAGCAGTAACTTGTGAAGGCTGCAAAGGATTTTTTAAAAGAAGCATCCGAAAAAATTTAGTGTATTCATGTCGAGGATCAAAGGACTGTATTATTAATAAACACCATCGAAACCGCTGTCAATACTGCAGGTTACAGAGATGTATTGCATTTGGAATGAAGCAAGACTGTATGTATTAGCTTTAAAGGAGAAAATATTTTTAAGAATTCCAGCAAACTAGAAGTACATTCAAATTAACACATTAAAAATGTCAAATATATATATACTAATTTCAGTTTTCCAATTCAGATATAAGAATATGTCCATGTGTGTATTATTCAACATTTTTTGAGTATTTATATAACTAGTACATATTTATCATTTGAAATTGGCACCCCAAAAAAGTGCCACTGACTAGATAACAGTGTACTTTTTTTTTTTTTCCTTAACAGTACTGGGAATCAAACTCAAAACCTCACACATGGCTAGGCAAGCACTTCACCACACTAAGCTATAAACTGCAGCCCCAGTTTGCTTTTTGATGAAACTACTAAAAAGTGACTTAATAAGATAATGTATCAACAGCTAATAAAGCTCCCAGTATACGAACACTGTACTTAGCATATATATTAATTTCCTCTCAGGGCAATTCTCTGCAGTAGATACTATTGTTATCTGTTTTACGTTTTAGTAAACAGAAACGCTGAAAACTTGTCCAAGATCCTACAACTGATAAGGAGCAGAACTTGGCTTTGAACACTGGTAGTTGTTTGTTTGTTTGCCAGAAAATGTAGTTTACAACCATATTATCTTATCTATTAAGTAATATGAAATAAAATTCTTATAAGTACTATATATACCTGCATGAATGTAATATATTTTATAATATTTATTATAAATAAAGACTGAGATACCTGTAAAAAATCTCTCTGCCCCTAGCTTAAAAATGATCTTAGACTTTTTTTATTAGTAGTATTATTTTCAGTTGATTACATTTTATTTCATTTTTTTTAAACTCATAGGTGAGGGATTCCTAACTTCTTGACAGTGAGATTTAAAAAAATAAAAGTTCCTCTACATTTCTACCATGGGCGTGGGGGAATTGAGACAAGAGACTAAGAGATGCAAACTGGCCTGTTTTACAAATATGAAGCACTTTTTTTGAATTTGCTTGTATTTTTTAAATATTGATGGTTATCTGGGGAATTTAGCGTGGTAGCCATCTCTTCCATTATTAGCAGCATTGTTGACCTAGAGCTTACATTTATAATTGGCATAAGTTCTTTATTATGATATAATCAATCCATTTTTGTAGCTGTGCAGTGTGAAAGAAAACCCATTGAAGTATCCCGAGAAAAATCTTCTAACTGTGCTGCTTCAACAGAGAAAATCTATATCAGAAAAGACCTTCGAAGCCCATTAGCTGCAACTCCAACTTTTGTAACAGATGGTGAAACTGCAAGGTATAGTAAAACAAACATTAAGTAGTTGGTCATTTGTTTTTCCCAGTGAAACTGAGACATAAACTTATTTGTTACAGGTCAACAGGACTGTTGGATTCAGGAATGTTTGTGAATATTCATCAGTCTGGAATAAAAACTGAGTCAGCTGTGCTGATGACACCAGATAAGGTGTGTTTAGGGCAATTTAAAGCCAAATTTTAAAATGTATTAATTCCTTTAAGAAAGGAAGGGAACCAACTTTCGTTGAACTACTGTCTGCCCAGACACAGTGCTTTAATATTTGTATCAAGTGGTTTTAACAATTTTGTGTATTCTCTTACAAATAGGCCCAAAAGGCTGGTGTTATAACTCAGAAGAGGGCATGCTGTGCCCAGGGTTCAGTCCCCAGCACTAAAACTTGAGAATCTAGTTGTACATGTTGTTTCATCGGGGGAGCATATATAAGTGTCTTTAAGTTTTAGCTGAAAATTGTAATACTTAAAAGTTACAACTGTTTCTACTCCTACATAAGAAAGCTGTTTGGAGCAGAGGTTTCAAGCATCGGGTACAGTCATACAGGCCTGATTTCCTGTCCCACCTCTGCTTCTTACTGCCTGGTTCTGAAGGATCAATCTTTGTTGGTGATAGAGTGACAATGATTCCAGTATGACAGGGTTATTAAGAGGATTAAGTAAACTACATGGGGAAGTAGTAGTCATGTAAGAACTTGGTAATTGGTATTCATTAAATGAATCTCTGGATACTAATAAATCTGAGGAAGCACAGAAATTTTTTTTTTTTCTATACATTCACCAAAGTCAACTTCATTCACATAGAGAATCAGTAGAACAAATGAAACAATAGAGAAACATAGTTATTTTTAGGATTAAGAACAATATGAATAAAAACCATAAAGGAAAGTACTATTTGAAAAAAATACCATTTAAAGAATCTTGCTTATAGGCCATAAAAGGAGGTTCAGAAGTCCTCTCATTAAGTTTGGTGGGATAATTTGAGCATTAAAGAAAGAATGTAACATTGAAATGTCAGATATCTAAAAATGTATTAATTGAAAATGATGGGAAAATTCATCTGTCACCATTAGAAGTTGCTAGGGTATCCATTCATTGCTCCAAAAAAATTGATGAAGGAAGAAAATGAAGCACTTTGTTATATTTCTGGCTAAAGAATTAAAGAAAAATATTGTTTCTTTTGAAAGAATTACGGCCAATGCATATAGAATATATTCTATAAGTATTAGCAAATATAAAAAAGGTGAAGTCAAATAGGGGGAAGTGTACTATGTAAGGAAAAAACCAACATCTTAATCCTACATAAAAATTTTCCAGCTCCAGTAAAAAGGGGAGTGGTTAGGCAAGTGATTTTTTTTTTTTTTTTTTTTTTTTTTTTTGAACAGTGGTAGGGGATTGAACCCAGAGGCCTGATCATGCCAGTCAAGCATTTTACCACTGAGCTATACCCTCGGCCCACCTGATGATTTTTAACTTTTATTTTCCTCAGATTTCTGAAAACTTAGAGCCCTTTGTTTTCACTTCTGTGCTTCATCTTCGTGCACTTTTAGCATTTTAAATCTAGAATTGGGTATTCAGATTTTAAAGTATATTGATATCAATTTGCAGAATTTTTATTTTTTTTTTAGGCTGAATCATGTCAAGGAGATTTAAGTACATTGGCCAGTGTGGTTACCTCATTAGCAAATCTTGGAAAAACTAAAGATCTTTCTCAAAATAGCAATGAAATGTCCATGATGGAAAGTTTAGGCAATGGTGATTCATCTTTGTGTGAATTTCAAGAAACACAGACCAATGGTGATGTTTCAAGGTAAGGTCTATTTTAATTAATAAGTGTCTTAGTGTTTTAGTATTTACTGGTATATATTTGTGTTAAATACTGTTTATAGAAGTTTCAGAGAATGGATATCTCTGTTAGAAAATTTAAAACATAGTAAATTTTAACTGAAATACTGCATTAGTATAAAATGTCCAGCAAATTACATTCTAAATGATAAGCAGTAAGTGAATATTATTAGATTAGGATGTATTCTTAAAATTTAGGAATCTTAAGTGATAATTTACATCTAATATTGTAGTTGCCAAATTTTATCTTATGTTTGTATAAGCCCGAAACATTTTCTTTCTAAACAATCTTAATGATCTCACGTACGCTAATTTTTAGTGATGAAAATAAGTGCAAAGGACACCCAGTCAAATGAACTACTATTTTAAGTTACACTTTAGGAAAATAATGCAGAGTTCTGTTTTTCATTCTGTCAATGTTAACACTTAAGACTTAGAAAAGAAACCAGATTTCTTCAGGCTTTTCCTATAGTTCTGTCATTAAAATATTAAACATTGTGCCGGGCTGTAGCTCAGGGGGTAGAGCACTTGCCTAGCATGCTCAAGACCCTGGGCTTGATCCTCAGTACCAGAAAATAAGTAAAAGAAAATACTGAGTAAATTGCATTTGAATCACAATAGGTACTTTGTTGAACATGAGATTTTAAGGAACTCTAGAAGGCATATCATCAAAAAATATGGGGAGTTTTTTTGAATAATTGTTTGCTAATAATTATTCTAATCTCAAATTCTTAACAGTTTACATTTTTCTCCCCCTAAAGATTTTTTTATTTTATTTTATTTTATTTTATTTTATTTTATTTTATTTTTTTGCAGTGCTGGGGATTGAACCCAAGGCCTTGTGCTTGCAAGGCAGGCACTCTACCAAATGAGCCCTATCCCCAGCCCTAAAGATTTTTTTAAAGAGACTAATTCCTTGGTATTACATTAACATGGTAATACAGTGTTTCATACCATACATATAAAGTTTATTTGTTGAGTTTGAAGAGAATCATAGATGTCATTAAAATAAAGTGTTGGTACAGCTAAGGTCTATTTTCTAAAGTTGTGGACGTTGGTTTTGTTTTGTTTTGTGATGCTGAGGAATTAAACCTAGAGCCTCATGCATGCAAGGCAAGCACTATACCATTAAGCCACACAACCAACCCTGTTTTCTAAAGAATATTTTAGTCTTAAGTATTCTAGGGGGGAGAGCAGGACCTCCTGCATACTATGCTCTATCACTGAAATAAAACCCCAGGCACTAGGCTTAACTCACAATTCCAGAATTTTGTAGAGTTTTCATTTTACTGTTGGAGATAGACCAACCTCACAGCTTCTGATGTCTCCTTATAGGGCATTTGACACTCTTGCAAAAGCATTGAATCCTGGAGAGAGCACAGTAGAGGGAATGGAAGGAAGCGTACACCTAATTGCTGGAGATTCAAGCATAAATTACATCGAAAAAGAAGGGCCACTTCTCAGTGATTCACATGTAGCTTTCAGGGTATTTCTATATGTTTTTAAATTTTCATATTGTTATCATTTGATTTTGATGTTCCTTTCAAAATATCAAAGTGTGTTTGTTGTGCTTTTAAACTAAAAAATATCCCTGGTTAGAACTTCAAAACTAAAACTAAGGTGTACACATCTGGCTAGCAAAGATAATGGCCAATAAACCATCCTGTTCATAAGTCAGTTATGATAGTAATTATTGGGTTTAAGTCTTAAAAAGTTAGCTTTTACAGCTCTTTAACCATAATTGTTTTTCCTTTTTAAGTTTAAGCATTGGCTTTAATGATGTTCTGAGTGCACTGCTTTTGTTCAGTGCCTAGCTACTATTAACTATTTCTTTGTTTTTGTGGTGCTGAGGATTGAACTCAGGGCCTTGTGCTTGGGAGGCACGCACTCTACCAACTGAGCTATATCCCCAGCCCCCTAGCTACTATTTCTTTTGTATAAATCAATAACAAAGACCCAGGTATTCTGTGGCACTTCAAAGAACTCCATTTATGAATCACTCTAGCTTTTGGTATTATCATAAGAAAGAATAAAATTTTTAATAATTTTAGCTTTTGGTTTTTAACTTTTGATACTTTTAACATTTTGGAGAAGGCATTTATTTTGTTCCCCTAAATATGGTCTTCATAATGAAAACAATACATGTAGAATGCTAGAAAAGACAAAAAAGTCACTTTTTAGTATTTGTTTTGTCTTCAAATATTATTTGTTCCAGAGCTATAAATATGCTCACTATTGAGACCTCACATTAAGAACCTGTTGTTTGACCCCTCCATTTTAACCATTCTATCTCTGCCAGCTGTGGCTACTGTTAACAAGATATATTATAAGTGATTGAATATATATACACAGGAGATTTTCCTTAGCAATGCAGTGCACAGCATTTCTGGAATACCTGAGGGTGATTACTCATGATTTTACTGTAGATTATAACATTTCTTAGAAAAACTTGCACAGTTATCATATAAATAAGTCTATTACCAGTAGAAATAATGAACAAAGCGTGGTAGCGCACGCCTATAATCCCAGCAGCTGGGGAGGCTGAGGCAGTCGGATAGTGAGTTCAAAGCCAGAATCTGCAAAATCTAGGCACTAAGCAACTTAGTGAGATCCTGTCTCTAAATAAATATAAAATAGGGCCAGGGATGTGGCTCAGTGGTTGAGTGCCCCTGAGTTCAATCCCCAGTACCCCCCCACCAAAAAGAAAAAGAAATAATGAACACAAAATAAATATAACATTGGCCAAAACTGCATATGATATTATTTGTTTGTAAAATTCAGCTTAGTAGAAATAGAGAAAGTTTATTATGACTTTAATTGCTAATTCCTATAATAGAGTAAAATATATCAGTGAAACCAATTTTCATAGAAAATTTTACCAAGGAAAACTTACATGGAAAAATTCAAAGTATTTTATCTGTACTGTACAGGTCAATTTTTATGGGTGCTATAAGAAAAGGAAATGTGAATAATTAATGTCATCCTTAAAAATTATACTAGGTATGAACAGGGTGTAAAGCCTGACAAAATTTGATTTTTCTTCCCATTGTTATTTTAAATAGAAGACATTCTTAGTTTTATTTTCTACTTTTCAATTTAAATGGGAAGGAGGATATAATGAGACAACTGCAGAAAGAGGACCCAGTGTGAGGAAAAAGGACAGACGACTTCTTTAGAAAGAAGTTGTTCACCTATTTTGTCTTTGATTTTGATCCTCAAGATGTTTGCTTCCTTGAAATAAGTGTTTTGAACAGATGAATTGGACAAGTTTTGTTTTTCTTTCAGGAATTGTCTTTGTTCCAGTTCATCTTTGATTTATAACCTGTATGTCGTCAGAGTTAGCACTATGAAGCTTCTTTGCTCCTGAAAAGGACAGCTTGTTTTGATTATTGTTTATAGTCCTATAATGTCAAGAATTTTATGTTTTCTTGATTTCTCTCCTTAGTTCCTAAAGCCAGGTCATTTAAGCCAGGTCATTTCGTGGTTAGTTCTTTCATTGAAGTTTGCTGGTCATAACTTAAAAGACTGGCACCTATAATGAGATAGCTCAGTCCTCTTATTTGCTGAGCTAAATGATAGTATGTTCCTCAACTGCATTTTTATGTGTATTGTAGTTTATAGCACATTTTCACATTTCTTCCCTTGAGCCTCACTACATTCCGCTGGGGAAATTTGTATTTTTATTCTCACTTGGTAGATGAAGAAAGATATTAAAAATTTTTCAGTGTCTTATTCAAAGCAACCTACATAGTCAGGAAAAATAATCTAATAATAGAAGAATAACTGGAAAAATAGAATAATAGAAAAACAGTCTAATGAAACAAAGTTGAAAAATCTAGGACAATAATACATAACAGTTTTATTAAACTCGAGTCTTGGGTATGATTTTCATATACCCATTTAACTTGATTGTTAAAATTTCTTTTTAAGAATAATCAATGTAATGGTATTTCCATTTTAGAAATCAGTTTGAGATAGAAGGTGATTTCCAAAGCTTTTCTTCTTTTGTGTCTGTTATCTCATTATTAGAATCACAGTGCTTTTAGTATCCAGTGTTTGCAACATGGAAATCCTTGTTATTCTCCCCATGCCTTATTCCCATCCATTCCATAACTGAAATTGAACCTTTCTGGTATTTTTGAGTTTGTCTCTTACTGTTTATTTCTATCACCATATTTTAGACCTTTTAAAATTTCTAGCCTGAACTATTAACAATAATATCTGCTTCTCTATCTTCCCCTGTGCACTGGTGTTAGGTACTTGTTTAAAAAATAAAAAATAAAAGTCTAATAATGCCACTTGGCTATTTGTAAGCCTTGGGCTCAATGGTAGAGCTCCCACTTAGCATGTGGGAGGTCTTGGGTTCAATTCCTAGTGCTACCAGTTCATTTTCTTTGGTACCCAGGATCAAATCCAGGGTCACTTAACCACTGAGCCACATCACCAGCCCTTTATGTTTTTTGATGTTGTTGTTGTTGTAGATGGACACAATACCTTTATATATTTTTATATGGTGCTGAGAATCGAACCCAGTGCCTCACACATGCAAGGCAAGCTCTCTACCACTGAACCACAACCCCAGCCCCCATGTTTTCTTTTGAGATAGGGTCTCATTAAGTCCTTAGGGCCTCACTAAGTTCCTCAGGTTGGTCTCGAACTTGCAGTTCTTCTGCCTCAGCGTCTCAAATCGTTGTGGTTACACCACATCTGGTACCAATTCTTTAATTAAGCCAGGCGTGGTGGCACACACCTGTAATCCCAGTAACTTGGGAGGCTCAGACAGGAGAATCTCAAGTTTGAGACTACCCAGGCAATTTATCAGACCCCATCTCAAAATTTTAAAAGGGCTGGTGATATAGTTCAGTGGTAGAGCCTTGACCCAACCCATGCAAGGTTCTGTATTCAGGCCCTACTACCAAAAAAAGAAATTTTTTTAATTAAAATCTTCAGTAGCTTCCCCTTACCCATATGGGACTAAGTCCATTTTCCATAACATAACCTTTTAGGACCCTCCACATTCTGATCCAACTGCCCATTCTGTTGTTTCTCACCCATGTCTAGCCATTTTCCCTAGCTTAGCCATTTTCATTTCATTCCCATGAGACAGTGTTCTTTCAGTAAATGATTATTAGATGAACAAGCTAGAGTCAGACAAATAATAAATGAAGAGTTAGAAGTAGAACTCATACCTCCTAACTGAAGTCATGATATTTTAAAGGCGTCATCATGCAAGCTATTAGCAGAATTCCATATACAAATAGTGCTAGAAGGATAATTGCAAAGGCAAGTGATAACCTCTAAAATACATTTGTTCAGTTTAGGTCTTATCTGTATTCTTTAAAAAATCAGTTCAATTCATTAATTTTTTATAGTTTGGAAAATACTCCATTTATAAAAAAAAAAAAAAGATCCACAGACATTTTGGGGAAGCTTTAACATCTTTGTAGTAGAAACTTCTGTATATGTATAAAGAAAGAAATTTGGGTCTTTTCAGTTAAAAGACTTGCCAAATGGATTATTTTTTTCTTCATCCATATTAACTTTCTGATCATAACTGTTGAGATGTATTAAAGTACATAAAACATAAATCATAAACATTTTTTTTCCAAAATAATACAGCATGATAGGTTTTTTTAAATAATGAGCTTCTTTACTGTATATTGCAAATTATTTCAACCTTTGTGATTCAAACATGGGAAAGTTTTCTATTATCACCACTGTTGTGTACATTAAAGCCTTTGTGTCCAGTTTTTACATGTTGCATGTATTTTATTTATTTAAAGTCCATTTAAAACTCTTTTGTAAAGAGTATTCTTTATTGTTTTGCTTCTTATTCCTCCCCCATAAAACTAGTAATGTTTGGTAATTCTCCCAATTTTTCAGGCTTTTTTTCCCTATTCACCTTGAGCAATTCTGAAAAGGTATGATAGCTCCCAGTTTTCAAATAGAGATATTCATCTGTAGAGACAGTTACATCTTAGTTATGTTTACGATGTTTAGTATTTGCTTGATGGATTAAGAATTTTCTCAGTTATATTTTATTTCACTGCCTCAGTAAACATTACTGAAGCATTTCAAAATTTTTCTTAGGTCTGAGCATGTAGCTCAGTGGTAGAGCACATGTTTAACATGCACAGACTTGGATTCAATTCCCAACAACTCAAAAAAAAAATATTTTTTTTTCTTTAGATAGGATTTCAACTATTAATTGTCCCGTTATATTCCTTAATACCATTAATAATTAGATAAACCATTTGTGTCTAATATTGAACAAAGGCAGTTTTTTCTTTACATTTTTATCTAAAATTTCTAGAGAATTTTTACATCATTTTGATGAAAATCTTTCAATCTGTTTAGCATCATAAGCATCTTGGAGAATCTGATGAAAACTATATATTCATTCCCCCAAAAAATACACTTAGGCTCATCCACTTAGCCCATCTCAGAGTTAGGCACTATTACCTGTGTACTGTGCTTTCTTCTGCCCTTTCTATGTACATATATATGTATGTACACTTAAATATACTCTGTATTATATGTCAGACCACCTGCATTCTGTTTTGTAATTTTCTCTACTTAGATGTCGTGAGATATTTTTTCTATGCTGTTGCATCTCAATTTATCTTATTAATTTTAATACCTACAAGGTATTCTGTTCTATAGTATGAATTATTCTTTCCCCATGAGGAAATTTGGGATCGTTGCCAGCATTTAGTTTCACTATTAGAAATAGAGCTACAATAGATATCCTTAGTTATTCTTGAACTCCTGGGCTTCTTTGATCGTCCTGCCTAAGCCTCCTGAGTGTCTGCAACTAGAGTTGCACACCATGATGCCCCTAATATGTGCTTTTTTGTGTGTCTATATGCATGAATTTTCCTGGAATAGAGATTTAGAAGTGGAATTACAGAACTATTTCATATTTTGGCAATTTTTTGGATTTTATAATATTGCCAGAAACTTTACTAGTTAGTTGTTCATTCTTAATCTGAAAATCCAGTGCTCCAAAGTCCAAAACTTTTTGAGCTATGAAGTGTTTCAGATTTCTGATTTTTGAATTAAAATTACTCAACCCATATTGGGTCATAAGGTGTACTTATTTTTCAAATTTTGTCAGGTAATAGCCAAATTGCCTTTCAGCTTAACCACCCACAAATATTTCTTTTCCTATATCCTGACTCAACTTGACACTGTTATCATTTCAGTAATTTAGAAGTAGAGAACATGTTTCTTACTCATTGCATGTATTGTAAAGTTCTCTTTAACAAAGTTTTCAGAAATGCTTTCAGACCTGTTTGATGTAGGATTTATTTTCAGCTAACTAAAGTCAACAATACAAACTGACAGCCTGCAAGTGGTATGTCCACAAATAGGTTTTGTTTTACCTGTAGAATAGTATTTTTTAAATACTTTTTTATTCCTCACTTTTTTTTCTTTTTTTGGTGGTGGTGATAATGGGAATCAAACCCAGGCTAGTGCCCTACTACTGAGTAACATCTTCAGTCCCCTTTTTTAAATAAGAAGATTCTACGAAGATGATGGGCTCTTTGAAAAATTGAAGGAATGACCGTACTGAGCCCAAATTCTCGTGTTTTTGTTGTGTTAGATTCAAGTCGCTGCTATGCCATTTGTCTGGGAGTGTACTCTCCCTATTTGGCACCAGTAGGCCTGCTTTACTCGTTAACTCTCTGAGCTCTGTAAGCATTTGAATGTATAAACCCAATAGTCTAAATGAAAACAGGATTGCACCTTAAAGCTGAATTTCTTGTGTACTATTGTTAGGGAAGGAAAAAAACACAGTGCTGAACTAAGATAGGAAATAACTTAAAAACACAACCAGATAATACCATGATTGATATTAGAGTCTGCTTTTCAGAATATTGCTTTGATAGAAACTATGATCTCATTTATAAGCCCTTTTGTTAGCTTAAAATCCAGTAACTTGGATAATTTCAATATTAACCTTTTTCTAAGCATATTAGATTCATATTTGATGTGTTGTTTACATTCAAATTTTTCAAAGAAATGATAATTTAGAACTTTCAGTCATAAGATAATTTACCTAAATCCCTGTTCATACTAGCTCACCATGCCTTCTCCTATGCCTGAGTACCTGAATGTGCACTACATTGGGGAGTCTGCCTCCAGACTGCTGTTCTTATCAATGCACTGGGCACTTTCGATTCCTTCTTTCCAGGCACTAGGGTGAGTGTTTTGAAGTCCTTGAATATATATGTGATTTTGTAGCACAAATGTACATTAAGGAAGAACTCTTTATTTTGGGAGGATTTGCATTAAAGGAATAAAAACGTTTAACATTGTAACTTTTAAGTTGTGTCATTTATATGACAAATCATGGCAGCTAACTAGTAATTTCTCTATATCATTTTTATGTGGGAGAGGATCCATATTTCATAGTTTACTGACCAAGTTAACAATTTAGATGAATTATAATAAGTAGAGTTGATAGGTCATGGCTGGAATTGGTAATAACCACTTTTGATTGTGTCATGGACAGTGCAGCTATAAGAATGCCCCAGGTTGTTTTTTCCCTCCCACCATCACCATTTTAAGATTGATTCCAGCCATGTTACTAGGGAGCTAAATTTTGCTTACAGAGATTACGCTTAAAAATAGAGGTAATTGTTTTCCATTTGTGTAGTTCAGGGGGAAAAAGAGGGAGAGAGAAAATTTGAAAATGTAAGCCTCACAGTACCCTGATTTAGATGATTTAGAAATTTGGTCTTACCACAAAGAGTACATCTGTATTCTATTTGGAAGTGATCAGATGAAATGGAAATTCTACTCACAGGACCCTCCTTACTCATCAATATGATTTGTATACAGTTTACTCTCACATCCTCTCCATCTGTTTACCCATTTGTCAAATAGATGTCTGTACCCATCCCTATCCTTAGACAGCATTTTGAATGCAACTAAGGAACATTAAAAGACATTTGAAATTATAATTACTAATCAGTATTAGATATATCAATGTATTCAATCATGTATTAAATAGTACAATTACATAAGCAAAAAACCTGATTTAGAGTGATAACTTTTTAAATTGTTAGCTCTTTCTCTCAAAATACAATGTATTTATTTCTTTCTCTCAAAATACAATGTATTATTATTTCTCAAAATAAACTTTTACACATTATCAGTTTATTATTTATTCCCACAGGACTGGGGATTGAACTAAGGGCTTTATGCAGTCAACTGCAACCTCCCTTTTTTTTTTCCGGGCAGGATCTCACTAAGTTGCACCAAACCTCCTTGCATACTTAATATTTTAAAAGTAATAAACTGGGACTGGGACTGTAGCTCAGTGGTAGAGCACTTGCCTCAAACACATGAGGCACTGGGTTCAATCCTCAGCATCACATACAAATAAAGATATCCATCTACTATTTAAAAAAAAAAAAAAGTAATAAACTGTCCCGATGCTGTGACACACATCTGTAATCGGAGATATTCAGGAGTCTGAAGCAGGGGAACTGCACATTTAAGGCCAGCCTGGAGAACTTAATAAGACCCTGTCTCTAAAATAAAATAAAAGGCTAGAGATCTATCTCAGTGGTAGAGCGAGGTCCTAGTTTCAATCCCTAGTACCTCAAAAAAAAATCTTTTTTTTTTACAGCATAGTTCCTTAAGCTTATAACTGGTATACTTAGGCCAGAAAAACAACCTGGTAATGTTCTCATAATAGACCATCAATTATTGTAGTAGGACAACAACAAAAGGAATTTGGGATGTAATTTCAACTCCATGAATTAGTCATAACACCATTGATATTCAGTGCTTTGTTTGAGTGTGATTATCCTATTGCAAATAATCCAGATGTTGAAGGAAAAAAGCCTGAAGTTTCTGATTATAAAATAATATTAGAGTGGTAACCACATATCCCTGAAATCTTTGTTGAAAATCACTTTCAGTGTAACAACCACAGAATTCTTTGTGATTAGAATAATTAAGGTAGCAATCAAGACCACTAGATGGGGCTGGGGATATAACTCAGTTGGTAGAGTGTTTGCCTCACAAGCACAAGGCCCTGGGTTCAATCCCCAGCCCCACAGCAAAAAAAAAGAACATTAGATGGTACATAAATTCTTATTTCTTATGCCTGTCTAGATAGTCTGTAGATCTTATGTTGACTTAATCAGATGGATAAGGACTAGATACTAATGATAGGAAAGTTTTATGTGGAAATAAATGCTATTCTAAATCTAGGAACTGGCATGAGCTGCATTTTTATTTCTAGATACAAAAGTTGGCCAAAAAAAAAAAAAAAAGCCCCCTAGTTTTACAGAGAGAAACAGATAAGCAACGTTAATCATTTTCTTAAAATTCAAGTTCATTATTGCTCAACTTATTTAATAGAAGAATATAGTAGCTTTAAAATTTTCTAAACCATGTGGTTATTACCATTTGTATTTTCTAAAGATAATTTCTCTACTTAGAGGAATTCAGTGTTTGTTGTTTTTTGTTTTTTGTTCTGTTCTTCCTTCATAATTCAAGTGAAGCACCACACACTTGTAGGATATTCTGCTGAAGGGCAGTGGGGTACTCAGCTGAGTTTGCCCAGAGTAAGTATGGCAGCACTCCTCTCCACCTAGATTCTTTATAATGTCACCGAAATTCTGAGATAACACTGCCACAGGAGATTATTTATTGAGTTATTTTAAGCAAATTTCCATGTAATGTTCAGCCTAAAGGTTGAATGTTTTAAAATACCCTAAACAATGTAATGTTTCATGTAACTTTGTGGGCTTATTGCCACGTCATTATTTTTTCCCAAGGACATGCATTCATTTGAAACAAATGCTGTCAGGGAAAGAATAATGCCTTGGGTTTATTTGTGTGGATTACAAATGGTGGGATATAGGTGATTTAGTCAACTTACTGCTTTTTTGCAGTGCTGGGGATTAAACCCAGAGCCTTGTACATGCTCAGCAAGTGCTCTACCACTGAACTACACTCCCAGCCCCAGGGCCTTTTTTGGTTATCATTAAAACTTGTGTTGCTTTCTGGGTTCTTGAAGATACCTTAACTTCATTTTCTACGTAGCTTCTTTTGCCTCTCAAAAAAAAGATGTTTTGGAAATAGGTAGTAGAATGTGACTACAATAGTCATTGGTTTTGTTTTCCTAACCGGAAAAAACAAAACTGATAGCCAGTGTGCCCTTACCATCCCAAAATATTAGCTTTAAATGGGAGAGTCTCTGCTAAATTTTACTTTAGCAGTTTACTTGCTAACTTATGTAAGGATTTATTTTTAGAAAGCATAGCTTTTAAACATCTGAATTCAAAATCCTGCTTTTAATTCCTTTGCTGACTTACATGTCTTCAGACCGAGTTACTTAATTGAAACTAATTTCCCCCATCTTTAGATTAGGAACAGAAACACTTATGAGTTATGTCCTTTTGTGAGATGATGAATTTAAATTTAACCCTCTGCCTGCTACAAAGTACTAAGTGGTCATTGTTCCTTATACTCCTAGGAACTTCTTTTTTAAAGGGGGCTCTTATTTTTCTCTCCTAATATAATGAACTTTAAAAAAAAAAAACACTTAAATAACTTAGTTAGCTATAGTACCAGGGTTTGAGGGGGTTTTGTTTTGACTACAAATGCAGATAGCTAGCTTTCTGCAGTTGATATCTATTATTAACTCCTTGACTTTTCCTTTGAAAACAAAATTACCTGATAATTTATTCCTCAATCACCAGTTGTATCTGATTTCCTTAGTAACAATTTTAGTGTTTCTCATCTTCTGCAGTGGTACTTTATTAACCTTTTCTCTGAGCCTTCCCAGTATTGTGAGGATACTTACTTTTCTTTTTCTTTTTTTAAGTCATTCATATGTATTTTATTACAACAGTGAAGTTAAACCATAAATTATAAGTAGGAACAAAGATAGAAATAACAAAAAAAATGACAAATACAATATTCTCAACTTTTTGAAAATTGAAGATTTAAATAATTCACTGTTGATAAAAAATCAAAAAATTTTCACAGCATTGCAGTAATATTAATAAACATACAAATTGGATCTACTGTCAAATTTATATCCTTATTCCATATATTTTTAAGTTTTTAAATGTTCTTTCTAGTTATACATGACAGTAGAAACCATTTTGATATAATTATACAAGTTTGGAATATATCTTCATCTAATTAGGATCCCAGTCTTGTGGATGTACACAATGGTGAGATTCATATATTCATATATGTTCAAGGTACTTTCTAAAAGAGGTGTAGCACAAGTCAGCTCTGATCCCCTTGCCCTGTTATTTTTTTCCTTTCCTATGTTCTGTAGGTAGTTACGTTGTTTAGCTGTTTCCTCTTTAAAATTTCAGAATTAGAGATCAAGGTGAAAAATGGTTCAACTTTTAATATTTCCTCCCATTTAAAGTAATACTGAAGTATAGAACTCTCAAGTAAAGCCTTGCTCTCCATCGGTAACTAACCCCACTATTAAGAATTTGATGTCCTAGATTTTTCTGTGCCATGTTTATTAAACCATCAAAATACACTCACATTTACACATCCTATTCTTTGCCTTGCTCTTTACATATACATTCTAAAATTCTTCCTGTGTCAGCACATAAAATTTACCTTGTTTTTCTTCTTTTTTTTTTTTTTTACATTTTTTTTAGTTGTCAATGAACCTTTATTTTACTTATTTATGTATATGTGGTGCTGAGGATTGAACCCAGGTCCTCGCACATGCCAGGCAAGTGCTCTACCACTGAGCCCCAGCCCCAGCCCCTACCTTGTTTTTCTTAATGGTTACCCAGTATTCCACTTTATGGGTTTATTATAATATACTTGCTCATCTTTTATCAGTGGACATTTATTTGGGTTATTGCCAGTTTTTTTTGTTGTTGTTGTTTTTTGGAACCAGGGATTGAACTCAGGAACACTCGGCCACTGAGCCATATCCCCAGCCCTATTTTGTATTTTATTTAGAGACAGGGTCTCAGTGAGTTTCTTAGGGCCTCGCTAAGTTGCTGAGGCTGGCTTTGAACTCATGATCCTCCTGACTCAGCCTCCCAAGTCCTTTGGATTACAGGCATGCGCCACCATGCCCGGCTTGCCAGTTTCCTTGTTATTATATCCAGTGCTATAATGCGCATTTTTGCCTCCCTGTATAGTATTTCTATAAAATAGGTTCTTAAAAGAAGAATTGCTAGGTTTAAGAAGGTGTACATTTGTACTTTTGGTAGGTACAAAAGTATGTTGTCGGGCTGGGGATATAGCTCAGTTGGTAGAGTACCTGTCTCACACGCACAAGGCCCTGGGTTCTAATCCCCAGCACCGCAAAAAAAAAAAAAAAAAAGTATGTTGTCTTCTGAAATGTGTAGAGCCAGTTGAAGCTCACATTAGCAGTGTAAAAGAATGCATGATTATTTCCTCACCCTCCTCAATTCTGGGTTTTATCCATCTTTTCTGATAAATGAAAATAGTATCTTGTAACCTTTCTCTTTTGATTTTGCTTGAGATTGAAATATTGAATGTAAATTTTAAAATAATGGTTTTCTTTTTATTTAAACTTTCAAGCTTATTTTAATAGCCAATTTCTTCTTATATGTAATCCTTCTCAAGTACTGAATGAGAAAGAGATCAACCTGGAGTTAAAATCTTACCTGAATAATTCCTGATGAGAAAAAATTACTTTCTTAAGTTAGCATTACTCCTTTTATAATCTTGCTTGATTCAAAAAGGACCCATACCCAGCCAGGCATGGTGGCACACACTTATAATCCCAGCAGCTCAGGAGGCTGAAACAAGTAGATTGCAAGTTTAAAGCCAACCAGCCACAGCAACAGCGAGGCACTAAGCAACTCAGTGACACCCTGTCTCTAAAATACAAGAAAGGGCTGGGGTTGTGGCTCAGTGGTTGAATGCTCCTAAATTCAATCCCCAGTACCCACCTCCCCCCACCCCAAAAAAAGAAGGATCCATACCCAGAGCTTCTCTGTCTTTTCTAAGTCCTAACTTCTACCTGCTCTCTGTCCCCCAACATCAGAAAGCATGTATTGAATTCCTTCTATATGCCACATACTGTGCTGTTCACTGAGACTCAGCAGTGCAAAAAGAACAATGCTTCCAGTGAAGATTTAATGTAATATGGGAGACAGACCTGAAAGAATAAATTAAGGTACCCCAAAGTGTGTATAAAATATACCAAGGGAGGGAGAAGAATATTGCAAGAGAATGTTCCAAGAAAGTTAGCTCTGAAGTATATGTAAAGGGACAAATAACCTTCTTAACCAGGAAACAATGCAGGGAAGAACATTTTTAAGAAGACCACCTTTAGTAATTCACTTCAACACTTCCTTTTCCCTCTGTACTGGGGATTGAACCCAGGTGCACTTTGGTCACTGAGCTACATCCTCAGACCTTTTTATTTTTTTATTTGGAGACTGGGTGTTGCCAGGTTGCTCAAGTAGATCTTGAACTTAATATCTTCCTTCCTCAGCTTCCTGAGTAGCTGGGACTACAAGTGAGTGCCACCATATCCAGCTCACACAAAACTCTTTATTGAACACCTGTTATATACTTGTTCTCATCATTGCATCTGCATTTATTTTTTCTTCTTCCTTGAACATTGCTCCCATAAGTCTTTTGTGTGTGGGGGCACACATGTGCATAGGCATCAAACCTATGACCTCTCATGTGCTAGGCAAGTGCTCTCCCACCAAGTTATTTCCCCAGCCCCATATTTAAAAAAAAAAAAAATTCTCTCCCCCTTTTTTTTTTTTGGAGCCAGGTACTGAACTCAGGGGCACTCGGCCACTGAGCCACATCCCCAGCCCTATTTTTGCATTTTATTAGAGACAGGGTCTCACTGAGTTGCTTAGTGCCTTGCCCTTGCTGAGGCTGGCTTTGAACTTGAAATCCTCCTACCTCGGCCTCCCGAGCCACTGGGATTACAGGTGTGCGCCACCGCACCCAGCTTCTCCCATATTTCTTAAATGACTGAAATGTCACTGCCTCAGCAATGCCTTCTTTAACCACCTTACCTAAACCTCCCCATTTTGTTATGTATCAAACTACTTTGTAGTAATGTACAATTGTCATTTCCTGAAATTTTATATAAAATGTTTGAAATTATACGTCTGTTGTGCTTCCCTTCTTTTTTCATGAAGGCACATGTAATCCATCTTGTTAACTGCTAGTTCTCCAGTGCCTTAGAGAGAACCCAGCATATGTTCTGACTTGTTTTTCAATATGGGTATATTTTTAACTGACACATAGTAATTACACACATTTATGGAGTGTAGTGTGACATGTCATTACACTTATAATCAGATAATCATGGTAACTGGCATATCTGTCACCTAGATAGGTATCATTTCTTTGTGTTAGGAACATTCAAGCCGGGCATGGTGGTGCACACCTGTAATCCCAGCAGTTTGAGGCTGAGGCAGGAGGATCATGAGTTCAAAACCAGCCTCAGCAACTTAGCAAGGCCCTGAGCAACTTAGTGAAACCCTGCCTCTAAGTAAAATACAAAATAGGGCTGGGGATATGGCTCAGTGGTGGATTGCACCTAGGTTCAATCCCCAGTACCCCTCCCCCCAAAAAAACAAAGGAACATTCAAAATCCTCTCTACTAGCTATTTTGAAATATTCCGTTATTATCCACCATAGTTATACTGCTGCACTATAGAGTATTAGAAATTATTCCTCCTGGGGGCTAAGGATGTGGCTCAGTGGAAGAGCACCTGCCTAACATGCTCAAGTTCCTGGTTTGATCCCCCAGCACTGCTAAAAATATATAAGTGTGTGTGCGTGTATATAATTACTCCTATTTAACTGCACCCCTGAGACCATTAACTATACTCTCTTCATCCCTCCCTTTCCCCATACCCTCTCCTCCAGGATCTGGTAACCACTGTTCTATAATTCTTTGAGGTCAACTTTTAGCTTCCACATAGAAGTGGAAACATCACCTCTTTATAATTTTAAGCAAGACATAGGACATACAGTGTCTCTGCATTTTATAAAATTATGCAGTCTGAGACCTGGGAAGCTTATTTGTCTAAATTTAAATGGATAAGTGATTTTAAAACTATAATGCTTTGAATGTACTTCTAAATACTTTTTCTGTTTTCTTATGCTGTGAAGAGAGTTCTTATTCAGAAATTCAGAAAAGGCCTTTGGCTTTTGTGTCTCTTGTTATTTGTAGTAAAATCATAGTTTCATCTCCTTCACAGGGACACTAATGTGTCTTCTGATTATAGAGTGAATCGTTTCTCCACCAAATTGATTGCTTTCCTACTGCCAAATAATTCAGTTGCCCCTTATATGTATTTAAAGGGAAAGAAAACTGATATATACACACACACACACACACACACACGCACACACACACACATACACACACATACTGGGAGTTTAACCCAGGAGTGCTTTACCACTGAGTTACATCCCCGGTTCTTTTTATTTTTTATTTGAGACAGGGTTTCAGTTGCTGAGGCCAGCCAAGAACTTGTGTTCCTCCTGTCTTAGCCTCCTGACTCACTGGGATTATAGGCATGCATGCACCACCAGGCTCAGCAATAAAAATATTTTAAGGTTATAATATTACTTTCAATTGTTCTTATAAACTAAATAATAATGAGCTAATATTTAAATTTTAAACACTTTTCATCAGTTACCCTCAGCTATACAAAACAGAATAAGTCCTTGCCCAATTGGTCTTTCTAGAGTAATTTTAATAATATTCATAAGTACATGGATCAGTTGTAAAGTTTATAAAGTTTATTTTAATACTTGACTTACACTTTTGTTTTTGTTTTTAATAGGCAAGAAAACAGCATATCATTGGTAAAAGCTTATTGGAATGAACTTTTTACCCTTGGCCTTGCCCAGTGCTGGCAAGTGATGAATGTAGCAACTATATTAGCAACATTTGTCAATTGTCTTCACAGCAGCCTTCAACAAGGTAAAAAGCACCTTATTTATTACCTTTTCCAGGATGTAGAAGGAAGCATTAGTTTTATAGAGTGTTATGACTAAAGTTATATATCCTCATGATTACATTAATGTGTTAGGTACCAGTACCCTTTTGACTTAATATGATTTTTACATTTTTATAAAATCCATTAATTATCCAAAAGTATTGTTAAATGAGTGTGCAACTAAATGAAATTAGTATATTTAAGTCTGGCAAGCTATCTTCATCCATTCCCTATTGCTGAAATAGAATGCCTGAGATTGAGTTATTTATAAGAAAGATGTTTATTTTGGCTCATAGTTCTGGAGGTAGAAGAACCTGGCACTGCCACCTGCTCAGCTTCTGGCAAGGGCCTCCTGGGAGAAAAGCAGAGGGCAGGCAGGTACCTTTAGAAGAGAGACCACAAGCAAGTGAGGAAGCCAGAAAAAGTCAAGGAAGCCAGACTTGCTTTTCTAACATCCTACCCTCCATAGAGCAAATCTAGTCTTGAGGAAGACATTAATCTTTCTTAAAAAGCCTTACCTTCTGGGGCTGGGGGTATAGCTCAGTTCTTAGTGTGCTTGCCTGTCGAGCACAAAGCCCTGGGTTCAATCCCCAGCACACACACACACAAAAAAAGTCTCACCTCCTAGCACCACTACATTGGCAACAAAGTTGCAACATGAGGGGACAGGTCACATCCAGGCTATAGCCCAGGGTATTTCTCCAGAGCCTGTGAATTTTTATACTTCAGTACAGAATCCAAAAGCTTATGTAGTGGTGATCAAATGTTTAAAACACATACTTCCCAATTTTAAACTCTTTTGCTTCATTATAGCCCTTTGATTCCCAGTGTGGGTTGATTTCATATCGGTTCAACAGGGTATGTTCTCTCGTGTAAGCAGAAAGGAAGAGTCATGGAACAATCCTTACTCTCTTTTTCCTTTGCTAGATGCCAAGGTGATTACAGCTGTCATTCATTTAAGGAGACAGACAATAACTGGTTTTATAAAGTGTTTAACTTTAGAATGGCTTATGACTAACCAGGAAGGTGTTTCAGCCTTTTGAACTTAGGAATGGTTTTTAAATTGGGGGCTATTTTTTGGTTCCTTAGTATATTCTATTTTTCATTATTTTATATTGTCTTTAAATCATCTGCTTTTTCCTCATATTTAAGGGCAGAGAAATCACCTTAAATCTCATTTTAAGTAGATCTAGAAAGCAGTACCACATATCCATCTTATTTATATACTTCTAGTCCTAATTCATTTCTCATATACTTGTAATGTGCCACATATCACCTACCCTCAGGAGAGCTGTGGTTGACTGGTTACTGATGTCTTTGATACACATCCTTCCACAATAAACTATTTACTGTAAAGCTTTATTTTATTTTATTTTTTATTTTTTGGAACCAGGGATTGAACTCAGGGACACTTGGCCACTGAGCCACATCCCCAGCCCTATTTTGTATTTTGTTTAGAGACAGGGTCTCACTGAGTTGCTTAGGTCCTCGCTAAGTTGCTGAGGCTGGCTTTGAACTCTCGATCCTCCTGACTCAGCCTCCCAAGTCGCTTGGATTACAGGCGTGCGCCACCACACCCAGCCAAGCTTTATTTTTTTTCCTCAGTTTTTCTTTGATCTTGGCAGGGGTTTATTTGTTTTGTATTTACTAAATATTTGTTTTTGTTACAATAATATTGCTAATTCTTAAAATGGTTTTGTGCATTTTTTTTTTCTATCCATAGGAGTTTAAATAAAATCCTGTTACTAAAATTTGAGTCTTTTGTACTTTGGTTGGCCAATTTTTCAGATGGTTGTCTCTGTAACTTTCCTTCTCAAAGATGTATCTTAAAAGGAAATATTAGGCTGGGGATATAGCTCAGTTGTTAGAGTGCTTGCCTGGCAAGCACAAGGCCCTGGGTTCAATCCCCAGCACCGCAAAAAAAAAGGAAATGTTACATTAAGGGTTGCTATAATAATGGTTCAGTTTTTGAATGAGCAATATCTGAAGATGATTAGTTTCATCTATAATTGGATTCTGATTTTTACATTTATAGATTGGTTATATTCAAAGTTGGAAATCAGTAAGAAGGAAATATAGTAGATGAAAATAATCTTACATTTTAGATGAAAACTAGAAGTATTTGTTTTTTAATTAAAGATAAAATGTCACCAGAAAGGAGAAAATTGTTGATGGAGCACATCTTCAAACTACAGGAGTTTTGTAACAGCATGGTTAAACTCTGCATTGATGGATATGAATATGCCTATCTGAAGGCAATAGTACTCTTCAGTCCAGGTATATAAACATTTACTTCTTAATTAGAGTACAGTGTTGGAGGATATGGAGGAATTGAAACCCTCATACCTTGCTAGTAGGAATGTAAAATAGCACAGTTGTCTTGGAGGAAATGTTAAGTAGTTCTTCAAAGTAATAAACCTGGAATTACCGTATGACCAGCAGTTTCACTCCTGTCAGTCTAAGAGAAATGCAAATATGTATCAAAACAAAATGTGCATATCAGTGTTCATAGCAGCATTGTTAATAATAGCCCAAAAGTAGAAACAACTCAAGTGTCCATCAACAGATGACTGAAGAGTCAACTTGTAATATGTACATACTATGGGGTATTATTCAGCCATGACAAGATGTGAAATTCTGATATATGCTCTATGACATGGTGAACATTGAAAACATCAAAGTGAAAGAAGGTAGTCACAGTGGAACACATATTGTTTGATTTCATTTATATGAAATAATGCAGAATGGGTAGACCTGTAGAGTAAATAAAGTACGTAACAGTGGTCAATAGGGTCTAAAGAGGCAGGACACTCAGGCATAATTACTAATAGGTAGAGGGTTTCTTTTTGGAGAGACAAAAATGTTCTAAAATCAGATTGTGGTGGTGATGGTACAACATCCAGTGGTGATGGTAACATCCAGTGGTCTCATTTTTTAGTAGATGCTAGAATATGTATATGAGGTAAAATAATTTCAAGTGTGTAAAGTTCAGTGTTTGGTATATAATAGATGGGCTTAATATTTGTGCAATAAGAGAGACACATTTTATAAATTGGCTTCTTTTTTGACTAAACTATATTTTCATCTCCACTTTCAGGGTTTCATTAAATGAGCATTCAGAACTGGGTAACAATATATTTTTTAATGTTTCAGATCATCCAGGCCTAGAAAATATGGAACAGATTGAGAAATTTCAGGAGAAGGCTTATGTGGAATTTCAAGATTATATAACCAGAACATATCCAGATGACACTTACAGGTATCTAGAAGTTAAATGCTATATAATTAAATTCATTTTAAAACTTTTTGAATCTTATTATTTCACTATTTTCCATTATAAGAATAATTAAATGTTTTCATCAGTGTCGATCTTTGGACTAGCTAATGCTACTGGAAGCAGTAGTGTAACTGGGGTATGACTCATTTGGTGGAGCATTTATTTGCCTGTCATGTGCAAGGCCCCAGCACCAGAGGGGAAAACAAAGGAACAGTTCGTTGTTGTGAATGTTTTACATGTAGTATATTCATCAGTTCTCACATTTTATATGCTGAGAGAGACAGGATAAGTAACTTGTTCAAGGTCACAGTTGCAGACATCCAGTGAGAGTCTTGGAACTTAACCCCACTGATGAGGAGGGACTTGTACGATAAGGATTAAGTCAGTCCATATGTGTAAAGTGCCTAGAAGCACACCTGTTATGTAGTAAGAGCTATGTAGGTGTGTTTATATATAATAAATAAAACAGTTTAGCATATTTCAAACTAACAAAAGAACATTTTACATATCTATATATACATCCATATATAGATAGATACAGATATAGATATGTAAAATAGTGTGTTATACCGAATGATGTAGATTTGTATACTAGTTCCATCAAGAAAACCAGCCTTGGTTTATCTACTTCGTTTTTCTTCCCTGCTTACTTTCAGTCCTGTGGATGGAGCTCAGCTAATGGGAACAAATAGGAACTGAGTAATTTTAGTAGTAGAATTGTGCTTCATACAGGAGCTCTTGTCTCATTAAGAGTACAAGGGTGGGCTGGGGATATAGTTCAATTGGTAAAGTGCTTGCCTTGCAAGCATAAGGCCCTGGGTTCAATCCCCAGCACCGCAAAAAAAACAAGAGTACAAGGGCATAGGAAGAAGCAAACAGTGCTAAGTCATTGCTAAGTCATTCTTAACTGTATAACCTGACCCATGGTTTAATAATTTAGTTACCTGATCCTTAGACCCTAGTGGGGGCAGCATAGCATAGCAGTTGAGAACAAGGCCTTCATAAAGAGCCTTTCAGGCTATACTGGTATCCAGGTGACTAATACGTTTTACATACTTGATGTAAAGTTTTGGTTTTGACTTTCAAGAATTAGATCTTTATTAGTCTACAAGTAATATACATGCATAAATTACCAATATCTTTCTACAAATCTCTTCTATTTTCAACTTTATTCCCTTACCCCCCTTTTTCTTTTTCATTTTAGGTTATCCAGACTCCTCCTCAGGTTGCCAGCTTTGAGATTGATGAATGCTACCATCACCGAAGAATTATTTTTCAAAGGTCTCATTGGGAATGTACGGATTGACAGTGTCATCCCACATATTTTAAAAATGGAACCTGCAGACTACAACTCTCAAATAATTGGTCACAGCATTTGAAAGCTGAGATCATAGTGCTGTAAACTTTTTGTTCTTTTCCAGAACACAGGAAAACACCAAATTGAACTCATTACTTCCAGAGTATGAGGAAATTTTGACTTTAAAGAGTAACCAAAATCCAAGGTATTTTTATTTTAGCTTCCTTCAAAGAAGACTGGATAGGCAGCAGGAATTACATATCCCTTTTTGTCTTACATAAATGAATAAGAAATACTATGGATTTATTCTTGGTAAAGATGACATCTGAAGCTGTCACCTCCAGACCATCTAAATAAGATTTCAATTCTATTTTATTTTATAAAGCAAATAAATTAGTCTCTTTTTTTTCCCCCCAAATTGTGTTCTATTCATATTTAGCTTCATTTTGAACTAGTATAAACATTTAGTGGTCAAATATCCTATGGAGGAATTTCTTGCATTTTATTCTTCATAATGTAATCTGTTTAATTACCATATCAAAAGATTATTTTATGCTCAATGGTATAATGATAAAATTAGAACTGTAGGAAATTATAATTGAATATGTATTTTTTGCCTTTTGTAAATATCATGATATCCTTAAGCATATACCACTCATTGCTGGCAGTGAGATATAGGCCATTTGTGATTTTTAGTGTTATACATTATTCGTTAATAAGCACTTTTTATTTACATGGCAGCAAATGGTTCTGAGAATTGGTTTTGAGAATAAGGTGGTATTCGTGTTTTAATTTTTTTGGTTTACTGCTGTGTTTTAAACACAGTAGAGAATAACTGAACCCAAAATGTTTCAGTATTTCAAAGTAGGTATTAAAATTATTGTTGTTCTATTTCATAAAAGAACTTCTGTCCTCTCCCCCTTTTCTGATCTATATTGTAGCTTCTTGACCCTGCTCTGGGTTTTAGCCAATTTCTTTTAGGTTATTAGAAAAATTCCCTCAATTTGTTAAGTAATGGATTTATCATAGCCAATCCATGTTTCCAAGGTGAGTTAAAAAAGCAACTGATAAATTTTGAAGATAAAGGAATATGCACTGATTTTTCATGGTAAAATGGAGGAGAGCTGCTTTAGCAGTAGCCTGAAGCTGTGGTATTGCATCTTGGACTCCTGCCTGGGATGCCTTCCACAGTACTGTTACAAGCACAGCTGGTACTGTTAAATACTCTACTCTGCTTTCATGATGAATTATTTTGATAAATTTGTTTATTGGTTTTTCAAACACAAATATGGAAATTTTATTGCACTTAGTACATTTTTTAATAAGGAATTTTACAATAGAAGAAAGGTTTGGGGGGTGCAGATTTTACCAATTACTATTTTAATAGTAGTCAAAAGTTTTAAAAGTATCAACTTACACTTTTTACCAGTGAATTAAGGGAAATGTTTTTTTCCCTGCTTAAATCATAATTTTTGTCAACACCTTTATTTAAATTATCAGCTGGGAAAAGCTTCATTTAATATAAAACGCCCAACTGGAAAAGTCAGTATGTTTATACCTTTTTAAAGCCAAGGTAGTAAGCCAAGGATTCAGAAAAATAATCCTTTAAAATAATGTACTAATGGTAATTACATTGTTTCTTTCAGGTATTTTTCCTGATTAAATTTGTAGATATATTTGGAAGTGTTTTTAAAACTATATTAAAATGTGACTTGCATTTCAAATTTCTGTATCCTGCCAATATATTTTATTTCAGTGTTTATTTGCTCAGTATTTGGATATCCTTCATGTCATGAGACTGAAGATATAACTTAGCATTAGCATTACGTTATCATGTGAGGCTCTGGGCTCAGTCCCCAGCAGAACAAAACAAAAACCATTCATGTCAGTATTGTAGGAGCAAAAACAAATAAATAAAGCCAGGCACAGTGGTACACACCTGTAATCCCAGAGATTTGGGAGACTCAGACAGGAAGGTTGCAAGTTCTGGACTAGCCTCAGTGATTTAGACACTGTCTGAAAAAAACAAAAGAGTGGGGTTTAGTTCAGTAGTAAAGCGCCCCTGGGTTCAATCCACAGTAGGACAATCCATACATGCATACAGTCCAAATATTGATTGATGGGAAAATGAATAAGTACCCAGTGGAATACTATGCGACACTGAAAAGTAAATTGTCAATATGGATGAATCCCAAAAGTAGGAAAAAAGCAGTCCCAAAATTACACAAAACAGTGTAATTTAACCACTTCACTGGGGAGAAAGAAAGGTACTTGAAGAGTACTGTGGTAAAACAGTTTAAAAAACAAGAGACTTAGTAATACTAAATTTAGAATATTAGTTATTTCTGGAGGAGTAGAAAGATGCAAACAAGAAGGGATATATAAGGGTCTTCAAAAGTATCAATAGTGCTTCAGTTATCTGTTACTTCCTAACAAACTACCCCCAAAGTCTTAACGGTTTAAAAGAACATTTATTTGCTTATGACTCTATAGCCTGGAGAGAGCCTGACAGGAACAGTTTGTCCCTGCTCCATTCAGGCAGATCAGGGTCCGCTCAAGGGGTGGGGTTTGAAAACTTTGGAATCACTCATGTCTGGAAGTTGATAGTGGTCATTTGCTGAGACTCCAAGTGGGACAAACCCAGGAATTTGAGATCAGCCTGGACAACATAAGTAAGACCTTGTTTCAAAATACAAAAACATACATACACATACATATAAACCTTTGTATGGACAAAGGACATATAAGTGAGCACACACATTCCCTGAAAAAAAATCCATGCAGATGATCATTGAAAGTGTAGGATGGCCGAATGATAAGTCGAAAATTATCATAGAAGACTAAGAAAAATTGTATAGTGATAAAAAGGGTCACTTCTCCAGGAAGCTATAACAACTATATATGTACCTAACATCAGAGCACCCAAAAATGAGTGAACACTGACAGAACTGAAAGAGAGAGAAGCAAATAATAGCAGGAGATTTTGAAATCCCACTTTCAATAATGGATAGAACAACCAGATGAATAAGAAAACGGAGGACTTGAACCACACTTGAAACCAATTAGACCTAACAGAAGGGCACTCAACAGCAGAATACATATCCCTCTCAAGCATACATAAAATGTTCTCTAGTATAGATCAAATGTTACATCACATTTGAATCAGGTTTTTCTTGTTGCCTAAGTTAGCTTTGAAGATGGGCTCGAGAAATCCTCCTGCCTTAGCTTCCTGAGTTGCTGAAATTACAGGAGCACTCCACTTTGACAAATTTTTAAGAATACCATGTTAAAAAATACCTTTTCTGACTGTAATGTCTAATAACTTTACACTTCAAGGAACTGGAAAACAGAAGTTAGCAGAAGAAATAATAAAGATTATAACAAGCAATGGAAACCTGAAAAAAAAGTTGGTTTTTGAGAAAATTGAAATTGCCAAATTTCTAACTAGTTTAATAAAAGAAATGAAAAAGATGTTACAAACGATGCCAAGAAGTAAAATGTTTTTATTAATAAAAGCGTGAATAATTTCATGCCAATAAATTGGATATCTTGGAAAATGAATAAGTTCCCAGAAACATGCAGCCTACCAAGAATCATGAAGAAATAAAAAATATGAACAAATTTCAGTAAGGAAATGGAGCCAGTAATCAAAAATAAAGGACCAGGACCAGATGGCTTTACTAGATAATTCCACCAAACATTGAAAGAATGAATAACAATTATCGAATTCTTCCAGAAAAGTCAAAGGAACACTTCCAATTAATAAAATTCTAGCAAATTGGATGCAAAAACATTAAAAAGATAGTGCACCATGATCAACTGGGGTTCATCCCAAGGATACAAGTTTGGTTCAACATACGAAAATCAATAAACAATTCATCACATCAATAGACTTAAGAATCATGTGGCTGGGCGTGGTGGTGCACACCTGTAATCCCAGCACTTGGGAGGCCACGGCAGGAGGATCGAGAGTTCAAATCCAGCCTCAGCAACTTAGCGAGGCCCTAAGCAACTCAGTGAGACCCTGTCTCTAAATAAAATACAAAATAGGGCTGGGGGTGTGGTTCAGTGGTGGAGTGCCCCTGAGTTCAATCCCCGGTTCCCCCCCCAAAAAAAAAGAATCATATGATCATCTCAGGATATGCAGAAAAAGAATTTGACAAAATAGAGCACCGCTTCATGTTCAAAACAGAAAAATTAAGGATAGTAGGAACTCAACATTGTAAAAGCTATCTATGCTAAGCCCAAGGCCAACATCATTTTAAATAGAGAAAAACTGAAAGCATTTGCTCTAAAACTGTTCTCTTTCACCACTTCTGTTCAACATAGTCCTTGACACTATAGCCAGAGCAATTAGATAAAAGAAATTAAAGGGATACAAATAAGAAATGTGATTCTATATTTAGAAGATCCAAAAAATTCCACCAGCAAATGTCTAAAACTAATAAATGAATTCAGCAAAGTAAAAGGATATAAAATCAACACCCATAAATCAAATGCATTTCTATACATCAGTGATGAATCCTCTGAAAGAGAAATTAGGAAAACTATAATGGCCTCAAAAAAAAAAAAAAACAAAGCTTGGGAATCTAACAAAAGAGGTTAGATTGATAATTGCCATTCTAACTGAATTGAGATGAACTTAGTTTTGATTTCCATTTCTCTAATTGATAGAGATGTTAAACATTTTCTTAAGCTGACTTGGTGAAGATTTGGGCCTACTTTTTCTTCTGTTTGGTGCAGGGTCTCTGGTCTAATGTCAGGGTCCTTGATCCATTTTGGGTTGACTTTTGTGCAGGGTGAGAGATAGGGGTTTAATCAATCTAACATAGAGGACCTCTATGACCTTTACAATAAAAACTACAGAATACTGAAGAAATTAAAGAAAAACTTAACTTCGAAGATGGAAAGATCTCTCATGTTCTTGGGTAGGCAGAATTAATATTGTCAAAATGGCCATACTACCAAAAGTTATACAGATTTAATGCAATTCCAATTAAAATCCCAATATTTCCTTGTAGAAATAGAAAAGGCAACCATGAAATCTGGAAAAACAAGAGATCCAGATTAGCCAAAGCAATCCTTAGCAAGAAGAGTGAAGCAGGAGGCATCACAATATCAAACCTCAAACTATACTAAAGAGCTGTCATAACAAAAATGGCATGAAAATAGACATGTAGACCAATGAGGCAGAGACAAACCCACATAAACACAGTTATCACATACTAGACAAAGGCACCAAAAACACATTGGAGAAAAGATAACCTCTTCAACAAAAGGTGCTGGAAAAACTGGAAATCCATATGCAGCAAAATGAAATTAAACCCCTCTCTTTCACCCTGCACAAAAGTCAACCCAAAGTGGATCAAGGACCTTGACATTAGACCAGAGACCCTGCACCAAATCTTCACCAAGTCAGCTTAGGAAAATGCTTAACATCTCTATCAATTAGAGAAATGGAAGTCAAAACTAAGTTCATCTCAAGAATACCAGCAAGCTTGGGTCATGGCTTAGTGGCAGAGCGCTTGCCTAGCATGCGTGAGGCACAGCACCGCATATAAAAAAAAAAAAAAAAGTCCAATGACAACTAAAAATATATTTAAAAAAAATAATACAAACAACAACAAGTGTTGGCAAGGATGTGAGGGAAGAGGTACACTCATACATTGCTGGTGAGACTGCAAATTGGTACAACCATTATGGAAAGCAGTATGGAGATTCCTCCAAAAACTTGGAATGGAACCATTTGACCCAGCTATTCCACTCCTCAGCCTATACCCAAAGGACTTAAAATCAGCATACTCCTCACAAAATTTGGAATGGAACCATTTCACCCAGCTATCCCACTTCTCAGTCTATACCCAAAGGACTTTAAATTAGCATACTATAGTGACCAGCCACATCTATGTTTATACTGCTCAATTCACAATAGCTAAGTTATGGAACCAGCCTAGGTGCCCTTCAACAGATGAATGGATAAAGAAACCATGGTATATATACATAATGGAATATTACTCAGCTTTAAAGAAAAATGAAATTATGGCATTTGGAGGTAAATGGTGGAATTGGAGAATATCATGATAAGCAAAATAAGCCAATCCCCAAAACCAAAGGCCAGATGTTTTCTCTGATATGTGAATGCTCATCCATAATGGGGTGGGGGCACAAGGGAAGAATGGAGGAACCTGGATTGGGCAGAGGGAGGGAGTATGGGGGTTGGAAAGATGGTGGAATAAGATGGTCTTTATTACCCTGTGGACATGTATGATTGCACGAATGGTGTGACTGCATCGTGTACAACCAGAGAAATGAAAAGTTGTGCTCCATTTGTGCACAATGAGTCAAAATGCATTCTTCTGTCATGTACAACTAATTAGAATAAATAATAAAAAGGAACACTTCCAAAATCATTTTCTGAGGTTAGCACTACCTTGATATTAAATCAGAAAAGATATAAGAGAACTATGACCAATACTCCTGATGGCTATTGATGCAAAAATCCTCAGCAAAATACTAGCAAACTGAATCTGACAGCACGTTAAAAGGATTATAGACCATGACCAACAGATTTATTTCTGGAATACATGGAGTGGTTCAACATACAAAAAAAAAAATCAGTATAATGGGGCTGAGGTTGTGGCTCAGTGGTAGAGTGCCTGCCTCACATGTGTGAGGCACTGGGTTTGATTCTCAGAGTCACATATAAAGAAAGAAATAAAGATCTATCAACAACTAAAAAAAATTATTTTAATCAGTGTAATATATGACTAACAGAATGAAGAAGAAAATTACGTGAGCATCTCAATAACAAAAAAAATTTGACAAAATTAAATGTTCTTTTATGATAATAACACTAAACAAACTAGGAATAGAAGGAAACAAAAAGACCATATGTGGAAAACCCAAAACAAACATCATAATCAACAGTGAAAAACTGAAAACTTTCTCCAAGATAAAGGACAGGCAAGAATGCCCACTCCTATTTAACATATTACTGGAAGTACTAGCCAGAGCAATTAGGCAAGAAAAAGAAAGAAAAGCATCAGTACTGGAAAAGAGTAAAATTTCTGTTCCTCAGATGACAGCATAACTTGTTTGTAGAAAATCCTAAGGATTCCACCAAAGGCAGGGGATGTTGCTCAGTGGTAGAGTGCTTGCCTAACAAGTACTAGGCCCTGGGTTCAATCCTGTTATAGTTTGGATATTGAACTATAACAGTTCATTCCTTTTATAGTTTGTTATAATTCAATCCTGTTAGTTTTGGATATATGGTATCCCCCAAAAGCTCACATGTGAGACATTGCAAGAAGGATCAGAGGAGAAATGATTGGGTTTGTAAGAACCTTAACCTTATCAGTGAATTAATTCCTGATGAGATTAACTGAGTGGTAACTGGAGGCAGGTGGGGTGTGGCTGGATGAAGTCGTTAATTGGGAGGTATGGCTAATGGGGTATATATTTTCTATCTGGAGAGTAGAGTCTCTATACTTCCTGTTCATCATGATATGAACTGCTTCTCTCTGTCATGATGTTCAGCCTCACCTCGAGCCATGAAGAATGGAACCCGACTTCTATGGAATAAGACCTCTGAAACCATGAGCCCCCAAATAAGCTCTTCCTTCTCTATAGTTGTGCTGTTCAGGTCATTTAGTTACAGCAGCAAAAACCTAGCTAAAACAAATATTTGACACTGCCAAGGAGAAAAGACAAAAGGTTAGAATAAATTTAACAAAGTTGCAGGATAAAAAACACAAAACAGTTATATTCTGTATACTGACAATGACAATGCAAAAAATTAAGACAATCACATTTACAATAACATCAAAAAATAAAATTAACAAAGGAGGTAAAAGACTTGTACATTGAAAACTATAAAACATTGCTGAAATAGATTAAAGAAGACAGAAATAGGCCTGGCTTGGTGGCACACATCTGTGATCTCAGCAACTTGGGAGGCTGGGACAGGAGAATATAAAGTTCAAGGCCAGCCTGGGCAACTTATCTCAAAATAAAAAAGGATTTAGGATGTTGATCAGTGGTAAAGTACCATATCCTTGGGTTTGATCCCTAGTTTTAAAGAAAGATTGAAGCCACAAATAAGTGGAAAGCATCGATGTTCATGGGCTGGAAGACTTAATATTGTTATTAAAATATATATAATATAATATTGATGTCTACCGTCAAAACCAATCTATAGCTTTTAGTGCAATCTGTCAAAATCCCAATTTTTTAACAAAAATTTTTAAAATCATAAAATTCATATGGAATCTCAAAATGCCCCTAATAACTAAGACAATCCAGAATGAAAAAACTGGAGGCCTCACACTTCCTGGCTTCAAAATATTTAACAAAGCTATAAAAAACTGTGGTCTGGCTTAAAGATAGACAAGTAGAGCAAGTGAACAGAATAGAGAGCACAGAAATAAACCATGAAGTATTTGATCAAATGATCTTCAACAAGGATACCAAGGCTACACAATGAGCAAAGGACAACCTCTTCAAAGAATGGTGCTGAGAAAACAATACATGTACAAGAATAAAGTGGAACACTTACCTTACATCATTGAAAAGATGCTCAGCACTGGTAATCAGCAAGTAAATGCAAATCAAAACCACATTGAAATTGTGCATGGTGGCACACGCCTGTAGTTCCAGCATCTCAGAAGGCTGATTGGAGGATCGAAAGTTCAAAGCCAGCCTCAACAACTTAGTGAGACCCTAAGCAACTCAGACAGATCCTGTCTCTAAATAAAATACAAAAAGGGCTGGGAATGTGACTCGGTGGTTAAGTGCCCCTGGGATCAATTCCCAGTACCAAACACACACACACACACACACACACACACAGAAATATCACACCCATCAGGATGGCCACTATTAAAAATTTTGTGTGTGTGTGTGTGTGTGTGTGTGTGTGTGAATAACAAAATGTGAGTGAGAATGGGGACAAAATTGAAACTCTTGGGCTGGGGCTGCAGCTCAGTGTTAGAGCACTTGCCTACTATGTGTGATGCACTGGGTTCGATACTCAGCACCACATAAAAATAAATAAAATAAAGGCATTGTGTCCTTTTACAACTAAAATATATTTTTAAAAAATTACATGGTAGACCGGGTGTGGTGGCGCACACCTGTAATCCCAGCACTTGGGAGGCTGAGGCAGGAGGATTGTGAGTTCGAAGCCAGCCTCAGCAACTTAGCGAGGCCCTAAGCAACTCAGTGAGATCCTGTCTCTAAATAAAATACAAAATAGGGCTAGGGAAATGGCTCAGTGGTGGAGTGCCCCAGGGTTCAATCCCCAGTACCAAAAAAAAAAAAAAAAATTACATTGTAGGTAGGAATATAAAATGGTGCAGCCACCATGGAAAACATTATGGAAGTTCCTTTAAAATTAAAAATAAGATTACCATATGATCCAGCAAACCCATTTCTGGGTATATATCCAAAAGAATTGAAAACAGAATCTTAGAGATGTCTGCATACTCATGTTCATTGCAGCATTATTCACAGTAGCCAAGAGGTGGGAGCAACTAAATGGACATGGACATATGAACAATAAAGAAAAGCTGGTATATACATGACATGGAGCATTACTTAGGCTTTAAAAAGAAGACACTGTCATATACTACAACATGGATGGACATCGTGGACATTATGCTAAGCGAAGGAAGCCAATTGCAAAATAGACAACTACTACATGAATTCATTTATATAAATGTCTAAAGTAGTCAAACTCTTGGAAACAAAACATAAAATGGTGGTTTCCACAGGGATAAAGGGGGAAAGGAAACTGTTTAATGGGTATAAAATTTCATATTTGCAAAACGATTAAGTTCTACAGATTTGTTGTGCAAAAATGTGCATGTAATTAACACTATTGTATATGAAAATGGTTAAGATGTTTTTTGTTTCTTTGGGGGGGCAGGTTGGTTCTGGAAATTGAACACAGGGGTACATTAGCATTGAGCCACATCCCCAGCACTATTTCGTTTTTGAGACAGGGTCTCAATAAATTGCTGCGGGCCTCGCTAAATTGCTGAGGTTGGTCTTGAATTTGTGATCCTCCTGTCTCAGCCTCCCAAGTCTCTGGGATTATAGGCATGTGCACCATGTCTGGTAAGATGGTAAATTTTTGCTTTTTACCACATACATGCACAAAAGCACACTGCTAAGGACCCAAATTGTTCTTTTCTTTTTTTTTAATTTTTTTTTTTTAGTCATCGATAGACCTTTATTTTATTTATTTAGACGTGGTGCTGAGAATCAAACCCAGTGCCTCACACATGCCAGGCAAGTGCTCCACCACTAAGCCACAACCCCAGCCCCAAATGTTATTTTTAAGACTGTAGCATAAGGGCTGGGGATGTAGCTCAGTTGGTAGAGTGCTTGCCTCGTAAGCACAAGGCCCTGGGTTCAATCCCCAGCATCGCAAAAAAAAGAAAAAAAAAAAAAAGACTGTAGCATAAAGGAGAGAATAAAGCACCTATCTTGTCTTTCCTATATGAATCACATCTCAAACCAAATACTTAAGGACAGGTTTCTCTTTATAGAAGAATTGTGGTTAATAAATGAAAAGGAATGGAAGTATTTAGAAAGTGCTCATCAAGGATGGATCACCATGTGCTCCTGGAAGAAAAGCTAAGGGCACCTTTGAAATATAGTTAACAGCAAAGATAGCTCAAAGCCTGGGGGTGTCACTGAGTGGTAGAAAGTGCTTATAGTATGTGTGAGGTCCTGGGCTCAATCTCCAGTACTGAAGAAGCAAGGGAGAAAGAGAAAAAAAGTCAGATCTGGTTAAACTAGGTCCAAGTATACAGGAAAAACAGGACAGAGTATTGCTAGTACACAAGTACCAATCTCCAAGTGATGAAAAACTACAGGAAAAACAAACTATTTCTTTAACAAATTATGTGTGGATCTTATTTAGATGAACTGAAAAAAGAAACTATTAGGAAAATAAAAGACCAACTAGGGACTTTCAAACACTCCTCTGGATATTTAATGATACCAAGGAATTTTGCTGACAATTTTTTGGTGGTGGGTAGGGATTGAACACAGGGGAGTTTAAACACTGAGCCACATCCCCAACTCTTTTTGAATTCTTTTTAGAGACTGGGTCTCGCTGAGTTGCTTAGGGCCTCTCTAAATTGCTGAGGCTGGCTTTGAAATCGTGATCCTCCTGCCTGAGCCTCCCAAGCCACTGGGACTACAGGCGTGTACCAACGAGGCCAGTCATACCGTTAACTTTTTAAGGCAATATAATGGTGATGTAGTTATGTTTTTGAAAGAGTTCTTAGATATACTTCAAAATATTTCGGGTAAAAAAATTTTAAGTACATATAAATCACAGTTCAATATAAATTTAAATATGGCATGATTCTGAAGAATTGATGAGTCTAGGAAAATATGATCCTGGTACTGGGAATTTCTCTTTGGGGTTGAAGAATTACTAATATAAAATTACATTATTTCTCAGGGTGCAGTGTTAGAGTCCTCAAGAAATAATATTGTTTCTAATTTTAAAACTGTCTTAAAATTAGGAAAATTTGTAATTACAGAATAAAATATACATCTTATAAATCTTGACATTTTAAAGAAATGATATGGTAGAATGGAGTCTGAAAGAGCAAAGAGCGAGACTCCCCAGCCAACACATCACCAACATATGGAGTTTCATGTGTACTCATGCGGTCAATAGTGAATTCCTTAATAGTTATCTCGTTTCTAAAGAATCTTGGTGTTGAAGGGATTTTTGGAATAGTCTGAGCCAAACATTTTTAAATGAAGCAATTGATATTTCAAACGGAAGAACCCCGGTATTGGAAAGCCTTGTGTAGGTGAGCTTTCCACCACGCGCTCTCCTCCTAGATGCAACCTCTGGCGACATCCAAGTTTAAGGTGCTTTCGGTTTCCAGAGTAACCAACAGCGCCCACTTAGGAAGCCAGCTGCAGCTCTGCGCACGCTCAGAGCCACCCATACATCTTGCACGAGTTTCGGAACCTTCTGCGCGCCGGCTCCCTGCGGCTGAATGGCTGCTTCCGCCCGGTGCGTTTTGCACGGCGCACCCGGAAGGCGGGGCCTGCAGGGAAGATGGAGTTGGTGCAGGTCCTGAAGCGCGGGCTGGAACAGGTCAGCGGCCACGGCGGTCTCCGTGGCTATCTACGAGTTTTCTTCAGGTAGGCGTCCAGAATTATGCTCTTGGTCTCTGGAGCTGGACTCGCGCTGCTTGGTTCCTTTTGGAGCGGCCCAGGCTTGGGTCACCTTGGATAATCTCAAGGACAGTCGGCCCAACCTTTGCCTTGCAATCCCGGGGCCGAAGTCTGTCCCGGTCGTCCACAGGACAGAACCGAAGCCATGTCTAGAGTTAGAGCTGTGACTTCGAGGCTATAGCTGCACCCCGGCCCCGCGCCCTGGAGTGTAATGAGCATTATTAGACATTCAGTTGGTGACCTTGGGAAAGTCCCTGCACAGTCCACTTCCCTCCCTGTACGATAATAGGTTGAAAGAGGTAAACAAAATGGTCTTCACTATTCCAAACATCCCTCGACGGGCACATCATCCCCGGAAAACGAATTGGAGACCCAGATTGGAATGAAAGAACCAAGAAACATTCTGATTATTTTTAGAGGATGAAGCCGGGCACTGTGGCGCACACCTTAGTCCCAGGATTTGGGAGGCTGAGATAGGATTGCAAGTTCGAGACCAACCTCAACAACTTAGTGAGACCTTGTCTCAAAGTGAAAAATAAAAAGCGCGGGGTTTGTGGCTCAGTGGTTAATTCCCCCTAAGTTAAATCCCCAGTACCAAAAAAGAAAAAGAAAAAAAGATGAAGTACTTCTCCCTGCCTTCCTGAAAGATTTACTTATTCCAAACCTGTTGGCCCAGGGACAGTAGATAAAAGTCCTATAATTTGAAGATGTTGTATTTGTATATTTAGTGTAATTTAAGCACATCCGTTGCATTTGTTTGTCTTTTCCCATCCTTCTGCACGATACAGGAACGGTGGGGACAGCATGAGCAGGAATTCTAGACTACAGTTCTTAACCTGAAAGCGGTTTCTTCAGCATGAAGTGGCAAGAGCCTAGAGGTGAAGGCTAGAAGTGCACAGCCAGTGACCATCCCTAGCATCTTATCATTTTTCTAATTGATATAGCAAACTTTGTGTCTGAAAGTTGGTATTTTCACTTTATTTTGGTTTGTTTTGAACAATGAATCATTTTAAAATGTCTGTTTTCTTTGGGATATTTACAGGGCAAATGATGTGAGAGTTGGCACATTAGTGGGGGAAGACAAATATGGAAACAAATACTATGAGGACAACAAGCAATTTTTTGGTGAGTGCAGCATTTTTGACATGAATAATTTGATGGGTTTGGGATTTGATATGAGTCTATTTTTCATATCATGTAAAGGAGCTCTCACAAACACTTGGAAAAGAATCAAAAACTGGGCTGGGGATGTAGCTCAGTTGGTAGAGTGCCTGCCTCGCAAGCACAAGGCCCTGGGTTCAATCCCCAGCACTGAAAAAAAAAAAAGAATCAAAAACTCAATAGAAAAAAAGTAAATGGTTAACTTAACAAAAGTATGAAAAATGCTAACCTACAAGAATGCAACTTCAAAAAAAAGTTACCTTCTTTTACCTACCAAAGTGACATATGCCAGTGTGGGGAAAGGGATAGGAATAGATTAATTCAGGTATTTTTGGAGGACAGTTTGGTAATATTTGTGAAAAATTGTACTGCATCTATCTTTTGTTTCAGCACTTCAAAGAATTCATCCTATAAATATTCATGTGAGACAAAGATACCTATTGCAGCATGGTTTTAGTAGTAAATCTCAAAAGCAACATTTTTGTGCATAAATTTACACACTTTTTAGAATGATTTTGTGTCATGAAGAGTGATATACTGGGGCTGAGGTTGTGGTTCAGAGCACTTGCCTAGCATGTGTGTGACACTGGGTTTGATCCTCAGCACCATATTAAAAGTAAATAAACAAAGGCATTGTGTCTGTCTATAACTAAAAAACATTTAAAAAAGAATGATGTACCCATAATTTTATATACAAAGATGTTAAAGATATGCATAACAAAGTTCTCCAGTTCCAGAATGATGTTTGGTATCTTCAAAGGAAGAAAATATATACTCTTGGTGTACATACTACATTTCAAAAGGAAACTCAAGAAACTTGGAATCATATGATGATGGTTCAATATTCTGTCCTTCCATTTTATAGCTTTGTGACCTGTTAACTTATTAACTTCTCTAAGCTTCCGTTTTCTCATCTAAAGTGGCATTAAAAAATGATGAAAAGTGAACAGGAGGAACTTACCCTAATGGAGGGTTTCTTAACCTCGAACTAACACTGTGGCCAGATAATTTTTTGTTGTGAATTGCTGTTTTAATAACAAGATTGTCTTCTTTGATATTATGCATTTATACTTTGAAAAAAGAAGGATCGTCTTTATTCTTCACATCTTTCCACCAGGCCGTCACCGATGGGTTATATATACTACTGAAATGAATGGCAAAAACACATTCTGGGATGTAGATGGAAGCATGGTGCCTCCTGAATGGTAAGCTAAATCACCATTTTATTTCATTTGACTTGTCAGTATTTCATTACACAAATATTTATTGAATATTTACAAGGCAGTCCGTGATCTTGTGAAATACTGTGCCCCAGTTACATGGTTTCCTAACAAGTTACCCTAAAGCTTAATGACTTAAAACAATGATTACTTCTCTCATTTTTGTTGGTGAGGAGTTGAGACAAGACCAAGCAAAGATGATTTGTCTTGACTTTCAGATGTCTGGGACCTCAGCTTGGAAACTGAAATCATTTAAAGAGTTTTTCACCTTATGCCTGGCAGTTAATGCTGACTATCAGCTGAGGGCATAGCTGGGACTGTGAACTGGACCACCTTTATGTTGCCTAGGCCTCCTTAGGCAGGTAGTCTGAGGAAGAGCAAGCTAGGCAGAAGCCATAGTGCCTTATCTTAATCTTGGATCATCCAGTATCACTTCTGTATTCCATTGGTTGAAGCAATTAGAAAACTCTGCCCAAGTACAATACAGGAGAAAACATACTCTTTTCCCTCCCTCCCTCCTTTCCTTCCTTCTTTTTCTCTCTTCTTTTGTTTTCTCCCTCTCTCTCTCTCTCTCTCTTCCCCCTCCCTCCCTCTCTCCCTCCCTCCCTCCTTCCCTCCCTCTTTTTTGCTTTCTAGGTGAGTATGCTAACACTGGTTTTTCTCCTATTTTATTTTATTTTTTTTATTTATTTTTATTTATTTATTTATTTTTGGTACTGTGGATTGAACTCAGGGGCACTCGGCCACCGAGCCACACCCCTAGCCCTATTTTGTATTTTATTTAGAGACAGGGTCTCACTGAGTTGCTTAGGGCCTCGCTAAGTTGCTGAGGCTGGCTTTGAACTCGTGATCCTCCTGCCTCAGCCTCCCAAGTGCTGGGATTACAGGCGTGCACCACCACGCCCGGCTCTATTTTATTTTTTGAGACAGGGTCTTGCTAAGTTGTCCAGGCAGGCCTCAAATTTGCTATCCTCCTGCCTCAGCCTCTCAAGTAGCTGAGATTGTAACTCTGTCTTTTGATAGAGGCATGTCAACATCACATTATATATTGGGGTTTATAATGGTGTGGTGTGTGTCACCTATCCTTCAGGGAAAGTTGAAAAGAACCCTGGCTCTGATCTTCTCTTAACAGTTTGCCTTTATACAAGTTTCTTCATTTTTCTGAGGCCTAGTTTCCTCATCTATAAAATGAGAACCCTACAATTCCTTAGGTCTCTATAAACTGTGTTTTCACAATATGCACATTTTTAAATGAAATTCTAAATGCTCTTACTTGAATGGACTATTTCAAAGCAAAGTACTTACCTGTTTTGTAGATTGCTGAAATAAAACTATATGGTTGATATGCAGTTGAGCTTTAGAGATGCTCTCTAGATAGTCTAGAAAATCTCACCAAAAAACTAGAAATAACTGTATCGGGGGGCTATGGCATTTTATTTTAGTTTAACTTAATGAGCAGATCTGGTTGATCCTTCTTTCAGTTCTGTTCTATGAGGTGGCTCTGGAGAAGCTCTTATTGTTTGAGGGGGCCAATTTCCACTTTCTGCTCAGAGTTTATCAGCCCTGTGATCATGAAAGGAGACAGTTCTTTTCCCATGAGATGATTGCTTCTGCTTAGAGGGGGCAGTTTCATCATGGGGTGATTTCTTAGAATGTGCAGGCCAGTGACTGAAGACTTCCAGGTACCACTTCAGGGGTCTGAAACAGGATGCTAAGTCTTAAAGGGAGGTGAAATAGATTAGCTAAATTTAGAGCTAATAAATTAGCTCTAATTGTATTACTTGTATTACTAGTTTTTAGATGAGCACTCCTTAAAAGATTAACATGTTTGCATGCAGAAATGAATAGGGACCCATCCCAAAATTTAGATGATAAAGGAGACAGATACAAAATGAAGACAGAGATGCCACGCTTTTAGTTACCCATAGGACATCTTCAGGCCTAAGGGTCTCTGCTGGTTTGTTTTTTGTTTTTTGTTTTTTGTTTTTTGTTTTTGTGGTGCTGGAGATTGAACCCAGGGCTTTGTGCTTGCAAGGCAAATGCTCTACCAACTGAACTATCCCCAGCCCAGGGTCACTGCTTAATTTAGCAAAGGCAGCCTCTCCAAGTTCATGTTAAAATACAAGACAAGAGGAAGTAGTGAAGACCACAGTGAGCTGAAAAAGCTCAAGTACACTGCATCAAAGAGGGCAGCAGCCCTGTTCAGCTCTTCTCATTCCATTAGGTCAGGATTCCACCAAGGATTTCCAGATGATGATTTTTCTATAGAAGGTGGAAATCTGTATTTCATTGTGAGAGTTCTTGTTTTTTCAGTGTCAATTTTGTTAAAAGTATTCAAAAATTTAGGCCGGGC
>JAJEJO010002743.1:145918-190641 GCA_020662805.1 Glaucomys volans
GTGGGGGTGCAGTCCTCCCACCTTAGTCTTCTGAGCTGCTATGGTTATAGGCATGTGCCACCATTCCCAGCTGGGAGCCTTGGTGTCTTAATTAGTTTTGTTTTTTTTTTTGAACCAGGGATTGAACTCAGGGACCCTCGGCCACTGAGCCACATCCCCAGCCCTATTTTGTATTTTATTTAGAGACAGGGTCTCACTGAGTTGCTTAGGGCCTTGCTAAGTTGCTGAGGCTGGCTTTGAACTTGCGATCCTCCTGACTCAGCCTCCCAAATCGCTTGGATTACAGGCGTGCGCCACCACGCCTGGCTTAATTAGTTCTTAACGTGAGAAAACAACACTGATTATGAGCTTTCTTGTGCTACATTTGGGGCTCAATTTGGGACTGTTTTTAATGAGAAATAATAATCTGCGGTTCTGTTTAGGTCTGGGGAGCTGTGGTTTTAGATTTAGAACTTTACCTCTTAGGGGGCATCTGTATGTGAAGAGAACTATCAGACCACACTCTCAAAGTGGAACACAGGCTGTAGGAGCTGAGGTGTCCTCCTAGTTTTTGTTTATTTGATTGTTCCTTGAGTGGAGTTGATCCTGGGAGGATATGGAAGTCACATGGGCTGTCTTGTTCAGAATGACATTTGTTTCCTTCAATATGCTCATCTAACATTGATGTTCATGATCAACATTTTGGGAGATGCGGTTAGGAGTTCTGATTTAAATATGTGAAATGATGCAGTTAGAATTATAGGAAAAATTCTGTAAAGATAAATCACAGTTCATCCCAGCAAAATCCTTTTATACGATCACATGTAAGTTCTCATGGAAAAAAAAGCTGAGTGTTAGAAGGTAAGTTCATTCTAGCAGGTGCCTGAGGGCAATTGAGGCTACAAAGCTGTATTTCTTTTAGAGAGGAGCTTCCTAAGGGCTGAGTACCTTTGATGACCCTTATTTGAATGCGATACTTATAGGTTTGTGTTGAGTGTAAGAAAAAGTGGTATTAGAGAGGCTCCGTTGTTTGTTTCTCATACCCCCCCCCCCGTGATACATTATAGAATTCTTTTTGTGGATTCTTACCTTTAATCCATAAATAAATTTGAAGTTTGGTTGATTTATCTTTAATTAGATGGCTATATACTATTGTACACAAAGCATAATGTAGTTGTAACTTGTCTTTATTCATTTAACTATTTACTGAGTACCTACCAATATTATAGGCACTGAGGATACAATATTGAGTAAAACAAGATATTTAACTCTCTTAGGAGGAGGCAGAAAATCATGTATGTGTTGCTTTTGAGCTAACAATAAATGTAAGGGACTGGGATTGTGGCTCAGTGGTAGAGGTCTTGCCTGGCATTGTGAGGCATTGGGTTTGATCCTCAGTACCACGTACAATGAATAAATAAAGATTAAAAAAAATAAATGTAAGGAATACAAGGGTTAAGGAAGGCTTCTTTAAGGAAAGACCTAGAAAAGGGGTAAAAAGAATTCCCAGCAAAGGGAACCACAGGTACAAAAAGCTGTATGGTTGAGGTGTATAGCTCCGTCTGTTAAAAGAACGTTAATGTGGTCAGTTTGGCTGGAGTGTACTGGGTGTAGGGAAGGAGGAGGAGCAACTTGGCCAGATCATGTGGATCTTGTAAGTCATGGTAAACACCTTTTTTTTTTTTAAGTTCATTGGAAGGTAAGGTAGATAGGATGTGATTTAATTCACTTTTTTTTTTTTAAGAAAAATCCCAGATTTTTAAGAACAATCCCAGATTTTCAGAGCCATACAAGTATTTGAATAATTTTAGAGCAAATTGCCAAAATGATGTCTCATCACTCCTAAATATTTTAATGTATAATTTCTACAAACAAGTATATTCTCATATATAACCACATTAAACCATCAGTATGAGGAGATTAACAATAATACTCCATGTCGGGGAGGCAAAATTTTGCATCTATCCTCTTAGGACTTTTCAGTTGGCCTGAGCATTCAAGGGACATGAATTCAGATTAACAGGAAAAAAGCATACAAATGTATGTAATATAATTTGGGGGCTTTTTTGTTTGTTTGTTGGGTATCAAATCCAGTATCACACACCTGCGGGACAAGCACTGTACCAATGAACTACACCCCCAGCCTTATTTAATAAAATTTTTGCATGACACAAAGCTCTTATAAGAAAATGAGGACTAAATGATACACTTAATGTTTAATACTTACATTCTGATGTACTAGTGAGCTTTCTATCACTATAACAAAATCCTGGAGATAATTAACTCAGAAAGGGAAAAGGTTTATTTGGGCTCACAGTTTTGGAGGTTCCAGTCCATGACCAGTTGGCCCCATGGCTCTGGGCCTGTGATGAGGAAGCACAATGTCATAAGAATACATTGGCAAAGCAGAACTATGCACCTCGTGGGGAGGAAGCAAAAGAAAGGATGAGGAAGGGGTTGGAGTCCCCTATCACTTTGAAGGTGACCTAAAGCCCTCTGAGTAGGTCCCACCTCTTTTTTTTTTTTTTTTTTTTTTTTGAAGGCACAGATAGAGGTTTATTTTATAGTAGATACATAGTCAAGGGAAGGTGAGGGCAGTTTCCAGAGAGCTGCCTTTGGGGTGTTTGTGGACCATCTCCAGAGGGGAGAGACAGCAACCCCTTAGTGTTGGGATGTTTATATTTATAGCAGGCTGGTGCTGGGGACTGGACTAGAGGTGAAGCCAGGGTGGAGTTACACAATTTCTCAAGGAGGGAAATATGCAAGTACTTCCCTCCTTTTACTGAAGGATAAGTGATTCCTGAGCACTTTCTGCGTCTCAGTTGCTCCTGGGCATTTCGTCCCTCTCTGTCCTAAATCCAAGTCTCATTTCCCCCCAAACCCCACCTCTAGAAGGTTCCACCACTTCCCATTAATGCCATCCTGGGGACCAAGGCTTTAACAACACCTGGACCTTTGGGAGACACCAAGATCCAGACTGCAGTGACTGCATTGGATGAAAAGTAGTACATTTTGAAAATGTGACAAGGCAAACTGACTTGGGCTAGAGTAGTCAATTGGGCGAAGAAATGGCAAGCAAGATAAGGATTAGTTTAACCCATTAAGTCCCAAGTTCTCAGTTCAGTGCATATTTTAATGAAATTCACACAGGTGCATTAAAATAGGTTGGAAATCATAATTTAGAGCTTATTACATAATTTCATCATTATATTATCAGTGATATAATTAATATTAATAAATATTTCAAAAGAGTAGAACACTGAAAACAATATTTATTTCAGAGTTACCAAAAGTGTTATTGTATATTTCTTGCTCAATTTAAGTTTTGTAGGTTTTCTGTGAATGAGATGATGGAATATAGTAGGTTAATGAGTTTATTTGTACATATTTCCCTCCACCTCAACTTCCCCTCCTTGAGGAAGAGCAGTGCTCTCCTTTTGGTATAGGGAAGACATCTTTCACATGGCAATTTCATCTCCTGTTTTTAAGAAACAGAAGGAAGATTGAAGTGTTCTTCTTGTACTTGCTAATTTTCAAGTGCCTTTAACTTGAAATAGTCAATATCCACAGCAGCACATTTTGAGGTAGCATGTTCTGAACTCCTTCCTCTCAGGACAAGCAAGAAAATATTTGTACACGGGTACTTTGTCTTATTGTGCTTTCATTTATCACACTTCTCAGATACTTCATGTTTTACACATTGAAGTTGTGTTGGCAACCTTGCACCCACCCAGTCTATTGGCACCATTTTTCCAACAGCATGTGCTCCTTTCTTGTCTCTCTTTCACATTTTGGTAATTCTTGCAATGTGTAATATTTTCATTATGTGTGTTATGGTGATCTGTTATCAGTGATCTTTGATGTTACTATTGTAGTTGTTTTGGGGTGCCACAAACCTTGCTCATATAAGTTGGCAAGCTTTATCAACAAGTATTGCGTGTGGGTGTTTTTTGTTTTTTTGGAATCAGGGTATTGCTAAGTTGCTGTGGCTGGCCTCACATTTGTGATCCTCCTGCCTCAGCCTCCCGGCTCCTTGGGACAGGCACGTGACACCATGCTCAGCAAGTATTGTATGTTCTGACTGCTCCATCAGGGACCATTTCCCCATCTTTCTCCCTCTCCTCAGTCTTCCCTCCTTCCTGAGACATTACATATTGAAATTAGTCTAGTTAGTAACCCTACAATGGTCTCTAACTGTTCAGGTGAAAGGAAGAGCTCCACTACTCTCACTTTAAATTAAAAGCTAGAAGTGATTAAGCTGATGAGAAAAGCATGTGTGGCTGAGTTAGGCTAAAAGCTTAGGCCTTTTGGGCCAGTAAACCAAGTCATAAATACAAAGAAAAGGTGGTGATTTTTTTGGGGGGTGGGGTACTGGGAATTGAACCAGGGGCACTCAGACACTGAGTCACACCCCCAGCCCTTGTTTAATATTTTATTTTGAGACAGTCTTGCTAAGTTGTTTAGGGACTCACTAAGTTGCTTAGGGTGATTTTGAATTTTCAGTCCTCCTTGCCTCAGCCTTCCAAGTCGCTGAGATTATAGGCTTGCACTTAGCTAGAAAAAGGTTTTTGAAGGAAATTTAAAGTGCCACTCCAGTGAACGCATAAATGAAAAGAAAGCAAAACAGCCTTATTGCTGATAGGGAGAAAGTTTGAGTAGTCTGGATAGAAGATCAAACCTGCTACAACATTCCCTTAAGCCAAAGCCTAAAGCAGAGAAAGTCCCAGCTCTTTTAAATTCTTTGAAGGCTGAGAGAGGTGAGGAAACTGCAAAAGAAAAGTTGGAAGCTAGCAGAAGTTGGTTCATGAGTTTAATTAAAAAGCATCTCCATAACATAAAGCAAAGGTGAAGCAGCAAGTGCTGATGGTGATCCACTGCAAGTTATCCAAAAAATCTAGCTGAGATAATGATGAAGGTGGCTACACTGCCCAACAGATTTTCAACATAAATGAAATAACCAGTGAAACCTATTGGAAGAAAATGCCATCTATGACTTTCGTACGCAAAGAGGAGAAATCAGTGCCTGACTTAAAAGTCTCAAAATATAAGCCGACTTTTTTATTAGGTGCTAATTCATCTGGTAACTTTAAATTGAAACCAGTGCTCATTTATTGTTCTGAAAATCATAGGGCCCTTAAGAATTATATTAAAATCTACTCTTTTTTTAAAAAAAAATTTTAGTTGTGTGTGGACACGACACCTGTTTTGTTTAATTTTATGTGGTACTGAGGATCGAACTCAGTGCCTCACATGTGCGAGGCACGCGCTCTATCACTGAACTATAGCCCCAGCCCCTAAAATCTACTCTTATGATCTGTAAATGGAACAAGAAAGCCTAATAGAACATCAGTTTACATTATGGTTTACTGAATATTTTAAGCCCACTGTTGAGACCTGCTTTTTTAAAAAAATGATTCCTTTCAAATTATTACTACTCATTGATAATGCACTTCGTCATCAAAGAGCTCTAATGTCCAATTAAATTAATTTTGTTTTCATGCCTGCTAACCCAGCATGCCTTCATCCCTCAGATCAAGGAGTAATTTTGACTTTCATGTCTTACTCTTTAAGAAATATATTTTGTAAGGCTATAGTTCCCATAGGTAGTGGTTTCTTTGATGGATTTGGGTAAATTGAAAACCTTCTGGAAAGGATTCATCATTCTAAATGCTATTAAGAGCATTTGTGATTCAGGTATTAAAACATTAACAGGAGTTTGGAAGAAGTTGATTCCATCCCTCATGAATGACTTTGAATGGGTCAAGATTTCAGTGGAGGAAGTAACTGAAAATGTGGAAACAGGAAGAGAATTAGAATTATAGTGAAGCCTGAAGATTTGACTAAATTACTATAATCTCATGATAAAACCTTAAATGGATAAGAAGCTCAGGCAATGGCACATGCCTGTAATCCCAGCTTGGGATCCTTGGGAGGTTGAGGCAGGGATTATGAGTTTAGTAAGACCCCATCACACAAAAAAATAAAGACAAAAAAGTAAATTTTAATGAGATGAGAAGTTGCTTCTTATAGATGAAATGGAAACTCTTCTGGTAAAGATGTCGTGAACGCTGTTGAAACGTCAACAAAGGATTTAGGATATTACATCAGCTTAGTTGTAGAACAGCAACAACAGTATTGGAGAGGACTGACTCCAATTTTGAAAGATATTCTACTGTGGGTAAAAGAGGAATGCATGCCACAGAGAAATCTTTTGTAAAAGAGTCAATCAGTATGGCATACTTTATCATTGTCTGTCTGTCTATCTGTCTCTCCCTCTCTCCCTCTCTCCCTCTTTCCCTCCCACTCTCTCACTCTCTCTCCTACCTCTCCCACTCCTGTCTGTCTGTCTGTCTCTCTCTCTCTCTCTCTTTTGTACTGGGGTTTAACCTAGAGTCACTTTACCACTGTGCTACATCTTCAGCCCTTTTTATTTTTTATTTTGAGACAGGGTCTTGCTAAGTTGGTTAGGGCCTTACTAAGTTGCTGAGGCTGGCATTAAACTTGTGATTTTCATCCTCTGCCCTTAGCAGCCTTCCAGGTCACTGGGATTATAGGCATGTGCCACCATGCCTGACTTGTCATTGTCTTATTTTAAGAAATTACCAGACTTAGGAGTGTAGCTCAATGGTAGAGCATGTGCTTAGCCTATGGGAGGCACTGGGTTCAATCCCTAGCACCACAAAAGAAAGGAAATGAGGTAGAGAGAAGGCAGAGAGAGACAGATTACAGTATAGTGTAAGCATAACTTTTATATACACTAGGAAACCAAAAAAAAAATTATTTAAGTCTCTTTATTGCAATATTGTTTTATTGCTGTGGTCTAGAACTGAACCCCCAACATCTCCAAAGTTTGTCTGTGAGGATTTTGTGTGTCCACATCATACCACTGATTCCACAGGTTGCATTCTAGTCTCCCTTTTTGTATTTGTATTTTTTTTCTTAATATAGTTACTTGATCAATTTCATTGTATGTAACTGTTTCCATTGCTTCCATTCTGCCTCCCCCCCCCCCCCCAGCAAATTTCCTTCTTATCCCACTTTGTCTCCAACACCCCATTTCAGGTTGCCACCCGCTCCACCACCCTGAGGACACCCCTCTTCCCCTGCAGGTTCTGACACACCTTGCTGGGCTAGGTGCCTGCCTATACCAAGCACAGGTGCCTGCATGTTGGCCCTGCTTGCTGCCTTTTGGACTCTGGTTGCTGTGAAGACTAAAGGAAGAGGGTGAGGCAGGTCCTGCAGCAGGCTAATTCCACAGGAAGCTACTGTATATAGTTAGTTGCTGGGGCAGATGATAGAAGCCCAAGTAGCCTGTTCATGATACAAATTGTAAAATTTTAGATTGTAGTAATCTGTTATTGTAGAACAGGTTATCTCAAATTTAGCTTAAGACAATAGATGTTAACTCACAGTTTCTGTGGGTTAGCAATTCAAGTGCTATCTAGCTGGGTGCTTCTTGCTCATGGTCTCTCACAAGTCTACAGATGAGATGCAGTCGTCTCAAGGCTTGACTTGGGAAGGATTCACTGTCACACTCACTTATGTGGGCCTTGCCACAAGACTGCCTCTTGACATTTGCAGCTGACTTGCCTAGATCCAGCAATCAGAGAGAAATGGAAAGAACACCCTACATAGAAGCCCCAGTGTTTTTAAACTTAATTTCAGAAGTGGCATCATATTTCTGCTGTTTTTTAGAAACAAGGCAGTCAGTTGTTCCCACTCAAGGAGAGGACATTACACAAGGATGAAATAACAGGAAGAGGTGATCATTGGAGGCCACCTACCAAAGGGATACAGGAATGAATTTTTGAGTAAAAGAATTAACAAAATGTACTGATTGATTGGATTTTGAGAGGAAAAGAAGTCATGCACAGCTTCCAGAGTCTTATAAATGGCCAAAATTTTATATGTGTACAGGGTTCAGTATGATAATACATGTATGCAATGATCAAATCAGGTTAATTAGCATTTCCCTCTCCTTAATCATTTATCAATTTTTGTGTGTGTATTGGTTAGCATTAAACTTCTCTCTTCTAGTTCTTTATAAAAAAAAATATAATGGCTGGGCGTGGTCATGCACGCCTGTAATCCAAGCGACTCGGGAGGCTGAGTCAGGAGGATCGCGAGTTCAAAGCCAGCCTCAGCAACTTAGCGAGGCCCTAAGCAACTCAGTGAGACCCTGTCTCTAAATAAAATACAAAATAGGGCTGGGGATGTGGCTCAGTGGCCAAGTGTCCCTGAGTTCAATCCCTGGTTCATATATATATATATATATATATATATATATGTAATGAATTGTTGTGAACTATACTAACCTAACTATGCTATGGAATATTAGAAGGAATTCTTCCTATCTCACCATTTTTGTACCTGTTATCCAACCTCCTTTTATTCTCCCTCCATCTTCCCCTTCTTCCTAGGCTCTCGGAATCATTGCTATACTCTGTACTTACGAAATCAACTTTTTTAGCATCCACATATGAAGGAGAACATGTTGTATTTGTCTTTCTGTAATGGACTTTATTTCATTTAGTGAAATATTCTCCAGTTCAATCCATGTTGCCTTAAATGACAAGATTTCCTCATTTTTCGTGGTCGAACAATATTCTGTTGTGTCTATATACCACATTTTCTTTATGCATTCATCATGGATAGACACCTTGGTTGACCTTGGCTCTTGTGAGTAGTGCTGCGGTAAACATGGAGTGCAGGTATCTCTTTGATACATTGATTCCATTTCCTTTGGACCATATCCTCTGTAGTGGAATTGCTATATCATACTGTAGTTTGTTTTATTGTTTACTGTTTTACTGTTTTCCATGATGACTATACTAATTTACATTCTCACCAACAGTAATATGAGTTTTCCTCCTTCTATATCCTCACCAGAATATTTTACCTTTTTGATAAAAGCCATCAAACTGGGGTGAGATGATATCTCATTTTGTTTTTATTTTGTTTTGTTTGTGGTGCTATATCTCCAAGCCTTTTTATTTTATCTTGATACAGGGTCTTTCTGTATTAACCATGGCTGACCCCACACTTGCAGTCTTTCTGCCTCAACCTCCCAAGTAGCTATGACTATAGGCATGTGCCACTATGCTGGATCATTTTGGTTTTGATTTGCATTTCCCTGATGATTAGTGATGTTGAAAGGTTTTTTCTGTAGTTGGAATGTTCACTCAGATCATTTGCTTGTTTTAATTTTTTTTTTTTTGCTTTTGAGTACCTTGTAAACGTCAAGATTTTATATCTGAATTACTTTTGGTATAGTAACTGGGATGGGGAAGATATTGGAGAAAGCAGATTTGGAAGCGGCCAAAAGTTGTACTTTTGGACTGTTGGCATAAGTAGTGGTAGAATGTTTGCCTAGCATGAGTGAGGGCCTGGGTTTAATCCCCAGTATCACCAAAAAAATATTCTGCTTTACAGACACATCATGGTGAGTAGCTAGATGAAAACACTAGCCTGGAAGTTAAGATAGAGATTAGTGCTAGAGATAAGCACCTTGGTGTGATTTTACCTAGTATAGTATACAGTTGAATATCACAAATTAATGGTAAAGAGAATATGACCTTCAGTTAAATCCTTTGCTCTGTTGCCCTGGAAAAACATAAAATTGTATCAACTGTATTACTAGATAAAATTGACCTCTGATTAGTAAATTACATCTGGATTGAGAGGATTATAAAAGCTTTATGAATTGGCTGTATTTAGGTTTGCCTGAGTACTGCCGCTCTTAGAACTGGCATGTCCCTTGTGGGAATGAGGAACCTGTGCCTATGGAGTTGATATTAGAGACATTGGCCATTGTGGAGCATGAAGCTTTTAAGTCAGAGCAGCTCCTGCACCTGTTGATGTAGCTCTCATGTCCCTTGAGCTTGTGTTATGTCATGTAGGGAGTTAAAGAACATAGCTCCCAGGTGGCTGGGTGATTTGTCCACCTACATGAACAATTGCAAAGATTCCAGTGAGAGAAACATTTGATGCGGCCCATCTGGCAAGCTGTGGTTTCTGTCCCCTGTTCTGAGTTATCAGGTGCCAAGGGTGTCTTTTGGTACTCTTTTTCTTTTTTTCTTTTCTCTTTTTGTAGCACTGGAGATTGCATCTAGCATCTTGTACATACTAGGCAAGCACTCAAGCACTGACCAGTCTCTCCTGCCCTTTCAGTTTTTAATTTTGAGAGAGTTTTGATAAGTTGCCCAGGCTGAACTTGAACTTGTGGTCCTCCTCCCTCAGCCTGTGAGTTGCTGAGATTATAGTCCTGCACCACCGTGCCTGGCTCCTAGTCTTTTGACATGTCTGTTAGTAGCTGCATAATCTCACGTGGTAATGAATTTCCCTTTGGAGGTATTAGTGATTTTGATAGAACTAGGGACAATCTTTAGTCACCTTCTCTATCTCATTTATGTTCACTTAATTTTCCATAATCTTGTGGGAAAAATAGTAATCTTATAGGGAAATGAGTTCATTTTGTTTGCCTTGTCTTGAGGCATTTGCTTTGAATCTGCTAGCAGCCAGTAATGCTGTTAGGTGCACTGATAAACAAAAGGTGTATATGGCGTCTTGGATGAGCAATGGAGCCAGATATGCCTTGAAAATAAGAAACTTATGTCTAGAACCTAGCACAGCATTCTCCTTCGGACTGTTTATTCAACTGTTGAAATATCACTAAATCAGGTATTGATGGCTTATACATTCACAGTGGTGAGAAAAACATATATGGTCCTTTTCTCCTGGAGTTTATAGGCACTTTGTGAGTATTAGCTGGTGGGCTAAATATTGTACTATAATTTAGCATCTGTTGTTTTTGTTAAAGTACTTTTTCATTTTCTTATCTTTTATTCTTTCATGGGATTAGCAACAGGGATTCTTTAAGAATTGTTTATTTTAATTTGATTGAATAGAAAGCTCATAGAAGAACATTCTTTTTTAAAATATTAATACCTTTATTTTATTTATTTTTATGTGGTGCTGAGGATTAAACCCAGGCCTCACATGTGCGAGGCAAGCACTCCACCATTGAGCTACAACCCCAGCCCCAGAAGAGTATTCTTAGAAGGTTTTTTTTGTTTGTTTTGTTTTACATTTGTATTTTTGGTGCTGAGGAATCAAACCCAGTATCTTGCACCTACTAAGAATACTCTCTGTCACTGGCTACACCCCAGCCATGAAAGTATTTAGGTAGATGACAAATACCATTTTGTTCCACATTTGTTTGCCCTCTATTTTACTTATTTTCAGTACTGAGCTTGAAACCAGGGCCTCAGGCATGCTAGACAAGTGCACTACCACTGAGTCACATTCTTAGCCCTTTATTTTATGTTTAAATTAACTAATTGCCCCATCCATACAGTAATGCACAAAAGCCTTTATTTTTCTTGTTGTGACTATTAGCCTGTGCATAAAATTAAGAACATCAAAGTCACATAAGTAAGTACTATCCACATGAAACTCAGTAAAGTAAAAAGTTGTTGAGTGTGGAAAGGTAGAAAGTTTGGGCTATTTTGTGCATGTTAGCCTAAAATTATTATTTTCATTTTCTTTAGGAGAATAAAGATATTCTTTTTGTGATTTGAAGTATTGGTATCTTGAATTCCTTTGAACCAAGTTAAAAACAACAAAACATGGTTTGCTCTGATTTTTGTCTCTGGCAAATACACTGTTTCCCCACTTGGTGGCACCTTCTGTTCATTTCTAAGTAACATGTCCTTTCTCAGTGCAATGCACTAATCTCTCCTTCTTGTAATTGATTTTTCTTATTAAAATTAATGTTTAATTACTCAAGTAATGCATAAATGCATTCTTAAAAAAAACAGTATATAGCTGGACATAGTGATACACAGCTATAATCCCAGCACCTGGGGAGGCTGAGGTAGGAAGATAGCAAATTCAAGGCCAACCTGGGCAGCTTAGTGAGATGCTGTCTCAAAATAAAAATTTTCTTAAGAAAAGTGGGTGCAGCTCAGTGGTTTTTGTGCTTGCAAAACAAGCTTAAGGCCCTGGGTTTGATCCCTGGTACCACGAAAAAGAAATAGTAATAATTGTGTATGTTAAAGGGTTTCTTTTTTAAAAGAAAATAGTTTTGTCCTAAAGATTTTTTTAGGGTCAGTGTGAGACTAATAAATATTTTTGCTCTTTTAAGATTAATTTAGGGTATTCAACATCATTGTGGTCAGCTTTTTTTCGGTTGGCGTGATATGTTCTATAAGCTTTTGTAAAGAACTAGGATGACAGGTAGGGGATTATGTGCGGGTGATAAAGGAATCAAAGACAACTTGCTGATTTTGGACTTGAGTGGTTGGTACCATAATGGTTTTGGACTTGAGTGGTTGGTACCATAATGGTGGAACCATTCATTGACATGGGAAGACTAAGAGAAGGGCAGGTGGTGAAAGGGTGGAAGATTGGAATCCGAAGCCTCCTTTTGCATTTAGTAAGTTTTCAACACCTGTTAGAAATCCAAATGAATAGATGGGTTAAGTAAACTGCTGAATATATGAATCTAAATCTTAGGGCATAGGTCATACCAGCAAAGAAGAATAACAAGTGGTTAGCAAGGTGGAAGGAAAGGGAAGAGAGATTAGTGCTTCAAGAAGGGAAGACTGGCTATATTTATTGTTACTAAAAGGTTGAGTAAGATGACTGAGGGCTGGGGATATAGCTCAGCCTCGCAAGCACAGAGTCCAGGGTTCAATTCCCAGCACTGCAAAAAAAAAAAAAAAAGAAAAAAGAAAGATGACAGAGAAGTGTCCATGTAATGTGGCAATATGAAGTTCATTGAATCTGTATAGGATCTGTTCTTCAAAAAAATATGGAGACTGGGGGTGTATGTGTAAAGTCCTGGGTTTCATCAGCACTGCAGAAAAGCGAAAACAGACATGGAAAAATCAGAAAAGTTTATAAATATACTGACAAGGAATGGTGATCCTTACAGCCCCCTAAGAGAACCACGTATTTCCTTTAGTCCCTTTAAAGCATTTTTATTTTTTTAATTTTTTTTTTTTTTTTTTTTTTTTTAATTTGCGGTGCTGGGGTTTGAACCCAGGGCTTGTGCTTGCAAGGCAGGCACTCTCCCAACTGAGCTATATCCGCAGCCCCCTTTAAAGCATTTTTAATGTAGTGTTCATATTATATTCAGTTTTATTTTTTCTATAAATATTATAAGCAGTGTTTCATGTTATTAAAGCAGTCCCTCTAATTATTGCTAAATATTTTTTTCTGGGCTGGTGTGGGGTACTTGGAGGCCCTGTACCTACCACACAGAAAATTCCTACCACCACACACACACACAAAATTTGATTATAAGAACGTACAGTTTTGTCCTAGGAAGCTTGGACATCCAGAGAAATGACGTAGAAGCAAATAAACTCATAATTCCTTGGCCTGGAAGCAAGCACTGTTAAACTTTCATTTATTGATTCAACAAATATTTAAGGGTTTGCTTTTGCATAGAGATGCAATGTTGTGTTGTTATTTTTAGTGTTGGATTATCTCAGTATTGCCTAGGCTAACTCTGAACTCCCGGGTACAGAAGATCTTTCTGCCCCAGCCTCCCCAGTCCCTGTAACTGGGACTACAAGTGCAGGCCACTACACCTGCCAAGAAGGAGTGTTTCTAAAGGATCACAGTGAGAAGGACATATTTATTGGGCATACCCTCTTTAGAAGAAGGTTTGTGATTATAAATAACAGTGTACATATACATTCCTGACATAATATGCACAGTATTTTGTGGCTTCCTTCTCTCCTCATTTAATATGTCATAGACATCTTTACCATCTCACTAAATGTTCTGCTTGTCAATTTGAGTTTTTTAGTGTCTCAGGGGCTTTTGGGCTTAAAATTAACACCTTGCTTATTACAACTGTAAATCTTAAACCTATTTCTTCTTAAGTCTTTAGGTTCAATTTATAAATAGGATAACAAGATTAGTATATTAAATACTTTTTGCATAAAAATAAAGAACAATCATTTCCTCTTGTTCTTTGATGAATGTTTCATAAACTCCAGTGGAAAGGATTAAATTCTCCTCTACAGTTATAACCATTTGCAAATTTAGTTAATTACATTCCTTTAAGCATTTTAGATCACATTTATAAATTTAATATATTTGATTTTTTTTCAGTTCTTCAAATACTCGGTGCATAGGCAGACTAACAAACCTATCAAGCAAAATGTTCCTAAGCACGTACATGACTCTTGTTCGCTCAGATGAGAAACTTGTCATCCTCTGCTCTTCTTTCTCTAATGTGTAGCAGCAAGTTCTGCTTTACTTTCATTTATTATTATTATTATTATTATTATTAACAGTTATTGTACAAATTAATGGGATTCACTCGTGATATTTCCATGCATGCATTCTTCTTGTGTTGATCATACCTCTCAAAACTTCTTCTACCTGTGCTCCCATCCCACTTTACTTCCTGAATATACTCCACATCTCATCATTACCCCCATGACTTTTACCCTTGCCCTGGCCACAGTTTTCTCCTGCCTGACTTCTACAACAACCACCTCCCAACTAATGGATTCTTGTAACACATTAATATTCATCACCTACTAAATGATTAGAGTGTTTCTTTTTGTTCTTCTGTAGTTCTGGGGATCAAACCAAGGACCTCACACATGCTAAGTGGGTGCTCCACCACTGAGCTATATCTCCAGCCCAGAGTGATTCTTTTAAGATGTATATCAGATGACATTAAATTTCCACTCTGAACTAACTATCCATTGACTTTCCATTACAGTGAGGATAAAACTCCCAAATCTTTACTTGTTCTGCAAGACCTTATGTTCTCTCAGTCTTTCCTAGCTCTGTGTACATTGTCCTGTTCTCTTCCCTACTGACTTGGATTTAGCCACATCATCCTTGAAGGTGAGCACACTACCACCTCAGTCTCTGCACGCATTGTTTCCCTAGGCTCTGCATGGCTCACCCTTTATTACTTTTTCATCGCTGTGACCAAAGTACCTGACAAGGGCAACTTAGAGAGGAAAGATTTATTCTGTGTCAGTTCAGAGGTTCCATCTACATTGGGCCAACTCCACTGCTCTGAGTGCAAGATGAGGCAGAACATCATAGCAGGAGGGCACGATGGATGAAAGCCACTCCGTTCATGGTAGTCAGAAAGCAAAAAGTATAAAGGAAAGGGACCAAAGGAAAGATGAACTCTTCTAGGGCATGCCTCCAGTAACCCACCTCTTCCAACCATGCCCCACATGTCTACAGCTACCACCCAGTTAGCCCATAGAAATAGGATGGACTGATTAGGTTACACCTCCCTCTCGTGATCTATTCATCTCACCTCTGAATACTTCTCCATTAACACCGGAGCTTTGGGGGAACACCTCATATCCAAATCATAATATACACCTTCATTTTATTCAAGTGCCTGCTCGATTGGTTCTTTTTTTTAAATATTTTTTTTTAGTTGTAGATGGACTGAATACTTTTATTTATTTATTTATTTATTTATTTATTTGTACGTGGTGCTGAGGATCGAACTCTATGCCTCACACATGCATAGGCAAGTGCTGTACCACTGAGCTAAAATCCCAGCTCCATCATTGGCTCTTAAGACTACCCAATCTAGGTGATTTTCCAGCACTGCGCTTTTAGGCGTAAGGGAGGTTGTCGCTGGCCAGCTAAAATAAAGGCTTCTTTTGGCTTAAAAAAAAAAAAGACTACCCAATCTAAAAGAGCTTTGTTCTCCTCTCACATTGCCCCCTTCTCCTACTCTAGTTTTTTTTACTTGGTAGCACTTACCTACCTCTGCCTGGTGTATTATTGTGTATCATTTAATTTATTGTTTCCCTAACTACCGTGTTAGAATAGTTACTGACACATGGTAGTTGTTCAGTAAATATTGAATGGATGAACAAGTATAAACATTCGGTTTTACTGAAACAACCATTATTTTTACATACAATAATCAATTTTTTTTTCACTTTTGTGGATCCAAAAATGGCATTCCTTCATAGCTTTTTATTAATTTAAAGCTTGATTTACTTCTGATTTTATTCTAATTTCAACCTCTTTTTTAGTATTGCCCTATTGTGTCATTTTAAAATATCATTCCCCTAAATAAATTGCCAGCTATCAATGGCAGAGAATATTGTCTTTTTCTTCTTGGCATATTTGCTCAATCTAGTCTTTTTCAGGTATAGGTTGAATATCCCTTATCCCAAGTGCTTTTAACTAGAAATGTTTCTGATTTTAAAGTTTTTCAAATTTGGGAATATTTGCATAGGTTTTTACAGGTTGAGTATCCTGATCTGGAAATCCAAATTCTGATAAACTCCAACATCTGAAACTTTTTGAGCATCACATCAGTATTCAAAAAGTTTTGGATTTCAGAGTATTTTGCATTTTGAATTTTCTTATTAGGGATGCTCAAATTTTCAGATTAGGGGTGTAGTAGATTGGGTTGAACTGAAACAAGTATTACTTAATATAGTGGGTTGCAAGATTCTTCTCAAAATAGGTCCTTCTTAATGTTTCTTTTCTGCTCCAGAAAATCAGAATATTAAGAGACTATATTCTAAAAAACTACAAACAGCATGGTTAGGTAGATTCTCCAATGTTTTATTTTTATTTGTTAAAATATGTTCATTATAAGATGAAGACAAATTTTTTTATTTTTAAAATTCAACTTTTAGCGTGTTTTACTTGCTGTGCAGTGCTTCATTTAAGATCCCTTTGAGGGCTGGAGTCATAGCTCGGTGGTAGGGTGCTTACCTAAGACTTGTGAGGCACTGGGGTTTGATCCTCAGACCACATAAGAATAAATATAAAATAAAGGTATTGTGTCCATCTACAACAACAACAAAAAATGTATATATATATGTATGTATTTTAGTATAAATGTATACACATATATATACATATAGGTATATTATTTTTAAAAGATCCACTTGACACAACACATGCTAATATCAAAAGGAAAAGTATGGGGCTGGGGTTGTGGCTCAGTGGTAGAACGCTTGCCTAGCATGTGTGAGGTACTGGGTTTGATCCTTAGCACCACATTAAAACAATAAAGGAGCTGGGCGTGGTGGCGCATGCCTGTAATCCCAGCACTTGGGAGGTTGAGGCAGGAGGATCGCGAGTTCAAAGCCAGCCTCAGCAACTTAGCGAGACCCTAAGCAATTCAGTGAGACCCTGTCTCTAAATAAAATACAAAATACGGCTGGGGATGTGGCTCAGTGGTGGAGTTCAATCCCCGGTTCAAAAAAAACCAAAACAATAAAGGTATTGTGCCCATCTACAACTAAAACTCTGTATTTAAAAAAAAAAAAAAGGAAAAGTATGATGAAGCCATAATGATGCATATCTGCCTTTGTCTCTTCATTAAGAGTAAACTGGAGAGGTATAGGCCGAAATTCTATAGAACTTTCTAAATCTGTGACCCCATATCAGTCATGAAAGTATATGAATACCAAGGAGGAAGGTGGAGATCTTGACTTGTTGATTATGTCTGGACTAGTAAAATCTTTTTTTGTTTTTTGGATTTTGTTTTGTTGTGTTTTGGTACCAGGGATTGAACCCAGGGGTGCTCAACCACTGAGCCACATCCCCTGCCCTTTTTATTTTTTATTTTGAGATAGTGTCTTGCTAGGTTGCTTAGGGCCTTGCTAAATTGCTGAGGCTGGCCTTAAATTTGTGATCCTCCTGCTTCTGCCTCTTAACTTGCTGTGATCAGAGGTGTGTGCTATCACACCCAACTGGGGGGTGGGCAGGGACTACCAGGGATTGAACTGAGGGGAATTCGATCACTGAACCACATCTCCAGCTCTATTTTATATTTTATAGAGAGACAGGATCTCACTGAGTTGCTCAGCACCTCATTTTTGCTGAGGCTGGCTTTGAACTCATTATCCTCCTGCCTCAGCCTCCTGAGCCACTAGGATTACAGGCATGTGCATGGATTGGTAAAATCTTGATAGGGTTTATAAAATGAATTTGGGAATTACGTATAGCTACTTTTCTGTGAGAAACTATTTACCTCATTCAGAAGTTCTGAAGACTCGTGATATTGTGTCTTCTCTTTGTGTTTTCCTGAGTTGCTTCACTGTTCATCAGTCCAATCATCTTTTCCTCTTTTTGTACTTTATATGTTTGGAAGGACTCAGCATTTCCCTTGTGGACTTTTGCTAATAGCTTTTTGCATCAGACTAACTGGTTTGTAGCAGTGAATCATCTTTTTGATTAGTTGGAGTACACTGGAGTACATACAGGTACACTGTCCTTCAGTGGAAAGTTCCAGTGGTTCTAAAGATATTCCACTTGGGTTCAGAGTTTTCTAGAGCCTTTGATAGTTTGGCTTTTCATCATATGCTAAACTATGAGCACATACCAAAAACTGGGCTGCTTCACAGCAACTGCTTCCTTAAGGAGCCTGCTGCAGCACTGACTCAGAGAGCTCACTCATTGGATTTGTTCAGCAGTCTGGACAGACATAGGGTCCTTCAGGTTCTGTTCCCAGGGAAGTGCCCTACACAACCAGGGCATTTCAGCGTAAACCCGAATGTCCTATGATCACCTTTTCTTGGGTTCTTTTGATATTGTTTGTGGTTCACTTTGTAAAAATATCTATAGGAAAGTCATAATCTGCAAAATAAGCCTGATCTGGATTTTTGTACCTAAAAGTAGATTTGCTGCTTTTATGTCATTGTCAAGTTATTTATTTTCATATATCTATATGCCAGTATACCCAGCAGATACCTGGTTGCACGACAGTTGACTTTTTAAAAAGTACTATTCTGGTCTGAGATCTGTAAATCTATTCTTAATCTTCTTATCATAAGTCTATAACTTCTCCCCTTGAATTCAGTTAGACTAGATCCATAAAACAGGATTTCCTGAATTATCAAGCTGAGTTCTATCCAGATTTGATTTAGCAAGCATATATATGGAATTAGCTTGTTTTGCTAATTGTACTTACTATAGTCGTTTTTTGTAGCTCTCTGATATAAATTCTGAAAATAACAGGCCATTTTCTTGATATTCCACTTTGATTAAGTGTTTTGCATCTCTTTCTAGTTTGTGGGGATGGCTTGCAAGAAATGTTAAAAGAAGTTCTTGAGAGAAAAGGAAAATAATATTAGGTATTATGTTTGGATCTGTAATGCCCCCCAAAAGTTCATATGTTGAAAGCATGGTCCTCAGTCCACAATAAATCTTTATTGTGGTCATAGGGTTATCACAGCTTAAATACATGCTTGAGATAGTCATGAGTAGAAAATTTGGAATTTTCTAGATATAAAGACATTTTGAACCTTTTCTATATTATCTTTAGTGAAGGACAAGGCACTGTAGAATTGACTTAGAAGAAATTTCTGTTAAGGTAGACTGAGAGAAACAGTCACTGCCACTAAAACATTTGAGTACTTAAGAGGGAGTGTTTTTGTTTTTGTTTTTTAATGTTGGCTTAAGTGGGATGAAATGAGGTTAGAAATAGATAGAACCTATTATAGTCTCAAACTAATGACAGATGACTTGGGCAAGTTCATTTGAATTATAAGAACTTTTTAATATACTTACTTTCTTTTTATAAAGTAGTATGTGTTCATTGTAGAAAATAGCAAAGGAAATAAGCATAACCTATTATCCCGTCATATAGAAACAATCATTGTTAACATTTCAATATATTTTTTACAGTCTCAGTTTTTATACATATGTGTCTTTTTCTTTGTGTTATTAATGTCGTTGGACTGTTTGAAGAGGTAGCCTGGGTTTGAAACCTGTTCCACTGTTCTTGGACAAGTTATTTGAACTCATGATGCCCTGGTTTCCTTTTTATTAAATTGGAATTATAATATGTATCTCTAGAGTTGACCAGGATTAAGTGAGCTAATGTTTGTGAAGTATTTAGAACAATGCCCATGATTTATAAATGTTATCTAAGTGTTATTTTAAAATGACATCTGGCTGGGGATATAGCTCAGTTGGTAGAATGCCTGTCTCGCAAGCACAAGGCCCTGGGTTCAATCCCCAGCACCACAAAAAAAAAAAGAGAGAGAGAGAGAAAGAAAAAGAAAAAAAAGACATAAACAACCTGCTTTTTTTTTTGTTTTCTTTTTTTTTCTTTTTTCTTTTTTTGGACCAGAGTTGAACACAAGGGCACTCAACCTCAACACCTGAGCCACATCCCCAACCCTTTTTTATATTTTATTTAGAGACAGAGTCTTGCTGAGTTGCTGAGGGCTTCAGCCTCTTGAGCTGATAGGGTTACAGGTGTGCACCACCATGTCCAACAACAACTTTAAAACTCAGAATATGGCCAGGCATGGTGGCACACGCCTGTAATCCTAGAGTCTCAGGAGGTTGAGGCGGGAGGATCAAGAGTTCAAAGCCAGCTGCAGCAACCTAGCAATTTAGTGAGACCCTGTTTCAAAATAAAACATAAAAAGGGCTGGCGATGTGGCTCAAAATATATGAATACACACACACACACACACACTAAAATAAAGGGCTGGGGATGAAACTCAGTAGTAAAGTGCCCCTGGGTTTAATCCCAGTACCAAAACTAAAAATCTCAAAATGTGGTGACCATTTTCTTAAGTTATAAAATATTCTCTATAATTTAATTTTATAGTGACACTTTAATTTTTTACCATGTAAATGTGTCATGAGTTATTTAAGTATTCCCTTTAATTCTTGATTTTGTTCTTTTCATTTTCTCACTATTACAAATAAAGCTGTGGTCAGCAACTTTCTTGAATATAAGCATTTACCTATGTGTCTTCAGTTCCTTAAGGCAAATTCCTAGAAGTAAAATTGTTACATACAGCCTACAGGTTTTACGTGTATTTTTTTACACCTGTTGCCAAATTGCCCTCTAAAAAAGCTTTACCAATTTACACTCAGGGTAAATACATTCAGCAGTATATGAATGTTGATTTCTCTATAACTTAACTAAAACTGAGTACATTGTTTAAAAAAAAAAAACTAAACCAATTTTCCAAGTAAAGTTTCTCTTACCTGCTTTTGTTTTGCTGAGAGACCTTTATTTTATTCATTTATTTATGTGTGGTGCTGAGAACTGAACCCCTGCCTCACACGTGCAAGGCAAGCACTCTACCACTGAGCCACAACTCCAGCCGCTTTGTTTTTTGCTTGGTGCTGTGTAGTGATCCCAAGGCCTCCAACATGCTTGTTACACTCTACCACTGAGCAACACCTATCTTGGTTTAATCTGAATTTCTCAAACGTTTTTTGTTTACCATTTTAATTTTTTTCTTTTATTGCATCTTTTATTATCCTTTTTTCTAATTTTGCATTGGATGTTTGACATTTTCTTTCTGATTTGTAGTGGTAGATGAATCATTTCTTTATATTATAAAACTCTTATTTCTTTTAACCTTTAATCTTGCAGTGTTTTAGGACACATATTTCAAACTTTATGTAATAAAATGCTTCAGCTTTATTTTTCTTTATTTTTTTTACCTTTGATATTAAGCTTAGAAGTGATCCTTCATATTCTGTGAATGTCATTACATCTTATGAATATAAATATTCACCCACATTGTATCTGAGCTTTTTTTTTTTTTTGGAACCGGGGATTGAACTCAGGGACACTTGGCCACTGAGCCACATCCCCAGCCCTATTTTGTATTTTATTTAGAGACAGGGTCTCACTGAGTTGCTTAGGGCCTTGCTAAGTTGCTGAGGCTGGCTTTGAACTCGCAATCCTCCTGACTCGGCCTCCCAAGTCGCTTGGATTACAGGCGTGCGCCACCACGCCCGGCCAATCTGAGCATTTTTAATCTGTTTAGAATCTGTTAGATATATGACTTGGAAAGTTTAACTTGATTTTTTTTTTTTTAACCAAAACTATCTTTTCGGGGCTGTGGCTGTGGCTCAGTGGTAGAGCACTCACCTTGCATGCATGAGGCACTGGGTTCGATGCTCAGCACCACATAAAAATAAATAAATAAAATAAAGGTATCCTCTCCATCTACAACTTAAAAAAATTAAAAAAAAAAAAACTACCCTAGCATAATTTATTGAAAACTTTTTGCTTTCCCCAATGGTTTAAAGTGCTGGCCTTACCTTACATATACTTTAATATATTGGGGGGGGGGGGCGGTGCTCTGTTTTATTGTTACACTTTTTTTTTTTTTTTTAAAGTTCTCAACCACTGAGCCACATCCCCAAACCCTTTTTATATTTTATTTAGAGAAAGGGTCTCACTAAGTTTCTAAGGCTGACTTTGAACTCACGATTCTCCTGCCTGAGCCTCCCAAGTCACTGGGATCACAGGGATGTGCCATTGCACCCAGCTGTTATACTTTGTACGAGAGTTTATACCTTTCTAATATTTGAGACTTTAATTTCTTATCTGGTAATGCCAGCGTTCCTGGCTGTTGTGAGTTTTTAATTTTTTCTTGAATAAACTTCCAGCTGATCCTTAGAATTATATTGTCAAACTCTGAAGAGGAAACCCATTGGGATTTTGAATCAGATTGCATTTAATTAAATAATACTGTGCTAACAAGATTTGATTTGGTCATCTTGTAATGAATTACGTTTGGTTTTTTTTATTTGTTAAATTTATCTATGCCATCCTGTGGCTTAGGTGGATTTGGTATACAAGATTTTAGTAATTATGATTTAATATCTTTGTTTCTAATTATTTTGATAAAACCTTGATATTTGAATACTGAGTTTCTCCCAAAACATTTTACATTTTCATTATAATTTTCTCTTTTGTAACTTTTCCCTTTTTGCCAGTTTCCTTATTTGCAGTCTGGCTGACTTTATCATGGTTTTTTGGATTTTTGTTTTTGGTACTGGGGATTAAACCCTGGGGGACTCCCACTGAGCCACATCCCCAGCCCTATTTTATATTTTCATTTAGAGATAGGGTCTCACTGAGTTGCTTAGGGTCTTGCTAAGTTGCTGAGGCTGGCTTTGAACTTGTGATCCTCCTGCCTCAGCCTCCCAAGTGCCAGGATTACAGGCGTCTGCCACCACGCCCAGCTTTTATCATGTTTAAGTAATTTTGTTTTTTGTCTTTTAAGATAATCACAATGATAAAAAATTGAAGTCAGTCTAATGCCAAGCATAACAGAGTTTTCTAGACATTACTCTTTGTACATTGACATCTTTAATTAAAATAAAAATGACTGACTTGAGCCAGGAGTGGTGACGCATGCCTGTAATCCCAGTGATTTGGGAGGCTGAGGCAGGAGGATTGCCAATTCAAGGCCAGCCTCAATAATTTAGCAAGGCCCTAAGCAATTTACTGAGACTCCGCCTCAAAAAAAAAAAAAAAAAGCGGGGGGGAGGAATTTTCTTTTGGGGGTTAGCCCCCCCCCGATTCAATCTCTGGTACCAAAATAATAAATTTTAAAAAATTGTAATGACCCAATTGAAAATCTGTTGCAAATAAAATCCTTTGGTGTGGAAATCTAAAAGTTAAATTTCTTTGTCGTTTATTTAACAACAGGAAGATTATACTAGCCCTACAGACTACAAATATTTTGTTTCTTATCTTTATTTTAAAACTGCCATAATGAATATAGACTATCATTTCCTCATTTGTTGTCTCTTGGGCTGTAGCCTTGCTAGAATAAACATTTTCAGATTTTATGTATTTTGATATACATTATCTTTTACTTGTGCATTTTCTGTTTCTCCATGAGTTCTTCATTTGTTCTCTTAAGTGACCTGTGGCTCCTCAAATATTTTAACTTTCAGGTGTCTTGACAGCAGTTATTTGAATAAGAGTGTTTAGTTTCTTAAGCTGACTCCACAAGCTCACAGCAAGCCCATTGATAAGTGACAACTGTGTTTTTCACAGGTACCTCCTCCTCTGAGTGGTTAGTGGAGCCTGGATCAGCGCAGAGGGTTTCAGTGCTCTGTTAACGGTTATGGCTTATTGGTGCAGGTCACTTGAACAGTCCCTGCTTCCTTCAGAGGCTATAACCCAGCTTGCACAGGCTTCTTCATTCTTCATGTGTTAGCTGCTCATGATGTGGTTATCTTCAGACCCTGTTACAGCAGCTGTGATCTGCATCTCTGTTTTACTGGTTTTACCTAGCTATGTCTGTAGCTTATTATTAGCAAACCTTCTTCAGCCTATGTAGTATTATAAATTTTGCTCATTAGCTTTAGTTTTATTCCAGTGAAACCTCTTCCTCTTATCCTTTTCTCTGCAGCTGGGTACTTGGCTTTTTTCCTTGGAGCTGTAGTTTTGTGTCTGTTCCCTTCATTACTTTTCTCCATAGGGTCATCTGTCTTGGGAGCTCCAGGTCTTGGGGGATGGGATGAATTCTCTCTCCCCACCCCCGTCCATATAAATTTCTCGGCCTAGCTTTCTGCTTGATTCTACTCTTTGTCCCTTAAACTCTGATTTCTCCTTCTCTGTCATTAGCAATGTCATCACTGGTCTCTTGCCTTTCTTCTCCGTTTACTCAGCTTTTAGGCTGTATTTCTCACACTCTCCATCAAATAGCCTTTGGAATTAAATTGTTAATAAGCACTTATAACCAAAATAGTTGTGAATTTGGGGGCTGTGATTTAATATTATTAATACCACAAATTGTATATGTTATAGTGTTTGTACTCAAACTGGAGTTAAAGATGCATGCAGAGACCCTCTTGTGCAGAAAGACCTTCATGGATTTTGGACTATAGCTTCATGAGCCAGAGTAACATGAGCATACTGAAAATCCAGAATCAGCAGCTATCATGTAATACTAGTACTGTATTTAATCAACTCAAATAATTTTCACATTTTTAATTAAGATATATATTATGGTTGACGGTGTGTCATAATTTAATTGGCCAAATTTTTTCCTTCTGAGACACACATAAAATATCTGAACATGAATGATTCTTAGATTTGATGAAATACAGTAATAGTAATCGTAATAACTAATATTGTTGCTTACCTAACATGTGCAAGAATTTTTGTAGATGCTTTATTTGTATTACTTCATTTGATCCTTACATCATCTCTAGGAAGTATTGATGTTGAATTGAAGAAATGAAGGCATAGAAAAGTTCAGTGAGTGAGTGTGTTGGGGTTGGGGTTGAGATTTGAAACCAAATAACAAAGTCACTCCAGAGCTGTCTTGTTAACCTCCTCCTGCAGCACGCCTCTCATAACCGTTTCTCCCCCCTCTTTAAGGCATCGTTGGCTTCACTGTATGACTGATGACCCTCCCACAACAAAACCACCGACTGCTCGTAAATTCATTTGGACAAACCATAAGTTCAATGTGACTGGCACTCCAGAACAGTATGTACCTTATTCCACCACCAGAAAGAAGATTCAGGAATGGGTCCCACCTTCAACACCTTACAAGTGAAAACTGGTTTCAACATGTTAGATGTGGGACTTTTCATGGACTTGCACTTTTACTGCTTACCATTAACTTGAATAAAATTGTCTGATCAAGTAGTGTCTTTTGTGCCTTTTTGCCATTAACTTTGTCATTCATCAACTGCAAAATAGGACTTACTAGCTGGGTAGTTGAAGTAGATGTCAGATAGGTGGCTGCCTGGTGTAGAGTTCCCCATTTTCTGGAAACAGTTCCAGTGGTTGTGTTTGTTACTTACGTGTTACCTTATTGCGTTGCTGACTGAGAGGGGAAGACCGACACCCAAGCTGAGCCAAACAGGTTTTCTCATGGAAATTTAAAACTTAAATGGAGACACACAGACGGAGAAGCATCAGAACTGGATGGCTTTTATTGTAGCTCTCTAAGGAGGTTATCAGACATTTCCTATTTCCTGGGTTTAGGTTCTTTAACATTTTATTTTAATCTGTGAACTGTCCCTGGCTCCAGTCCAGTATATTAATTTCTTTGAGGGAGGAATCCAGTCATCAGTAATTTTTAACTGCCCACGCATTTGCAGCTAAGGTGGTGAACTACTAAGCTAAAGAAGTCAACATACAAAACCAGGTCTGAAACTCTTCCTCAGTCATAAAAAGCAGTAGTTGCTCACAGCCTTATCCTGAGTATGTGTCCCATACCTAGCTGGATCAGGTTGAATTTGGTGGCCTCAGGAGATCACAGTATTCATTGTGCTGTTTGGGCAGCTGTCCGCAGTTTGTTGTTGGCTAATGTAACGTAGGCCCAAACACTGAAAGGCAGCAGCCTGTGCTGGACTGAGATTTCACATGCTCTGTTAATCTACCACTTTACCAACTCCTCTGTTAGGGCCCAGAGTGTTGTTTTGTAATGCCACTAAAAATAAATTGACAAGAGAAATTTGTGAATAATTAGAAGTTCTTAACCCTTTATTCAAGGACTAGTATAATAATAGATATAGGTACTATGGTCCTTCTACCCAGCCATTTTCTCAACTGATGTATACTTGGAAAATAGAAATACTCCAAGTTTTTAGTAAGCACTAATGTGGGAGTGGGATTAAGAGTACTATAGCCCACTGGTCAGAATAGAGTCTTAGGGGAGATAAATGAAGTTTGAGCCCCATTTAACTTTAAGCCCCCTTGTACAATGAACATGTGCATCTCTCTATCTCACGATTTATTTCCTCAGTAGATGCGATGGATATCATTGGCAGAATCTGAATATTGGCTCGCTGCTCTGAGGAGTAAGTATCCCCGTGGTTGAAGGACCAAAGGCAAGCTATGGAATGCTCCCTCCTCTTGTGGTTCTGACATGGCTTGGTATCCCCCAAGGGTGCTTGTACTGAAATTTAATCCCCATTGTTAAGTATTAAGAGGGTGGAAACTTAAATCTGACTATGATGTTTAGAGGTGGGACCTTTGGGAGGTGATTAGGATTTGATAAGGCCATCAGGTTGGAGCCCCTATGATTAAATCTGATTGCTTTACAAAAGCAGCAGCAAAGAGGCTGAAAGACATACACATACACAGACTTCCTGGCTATTGCCACGTGATGCCCTGCACCCCCAAACACAAGCAACTCTGCCAGCCAGAAGGCCGTCAACAGATGCTGTCCCCCAACCTTGGACCAGAGCTCTGAACCAAAATAAACTTCTGCTTTATAAAGTCACCCAGCCTCGAGTATGAGGTACTTATGGAAATTAGTACAACCATCAAAGGGTGGAAAAATACAAATGTGGTAATTCCAAATGTACAGTGTACTTCCATTGATGGACAGGAAAGATTGGTAGGTCATGGAGAATGGCAGTGGTCTACCATGAAACCTAAACTTGAGATGACGAGGATTTAAATTGCTATTGCAATTTTTATTGGAGCAAATTAACTCAGCCTCTGAAATTTGATATGTAACTCTTAGTCTGACTACTTCATGTTTTATCCATTTTGGTTTGTAGAGTTCACCAGCAGTTGTTTCCTTTTACCTGCCAGGGACAGAAATACAAATCTGTCCCACGATTTGTTAAATGAGGACATTTAATCCCTCACCAAACCATGAGGTGTCTCATTAGTTCATTACACTGAATCAGAGGAACAATACCAGATACCTTGGATACCCTGGTAGGATATAGGTATGCATGCCACAGGCTGGGATCTGAATCTTAATGGAAATAGAGTAACTTGACTCCTTGGTAAAATTCTGAGGGATTCAGGGGTCCAGGACACGTTGAGATAGCCCCTCCAGTGGTAAGGACAATTGTTGCACCTCACCCCTCCTGCAGCTAGGAAAGGGACAACAACTCGTGCAACCCTGGATTTTTCCAGAGAGAAGACAGCATACAGGTGTTTTCCTGTGGTGCTAGGGATCACACCCAGGGCCTCCCACATGCTGAGCTACATTCTCAGCCCCACATAGGTGTTCACCAAAAAGTTGGCAGAGCAAAAGCATCCCCTTAGGTGGCCTGGCAGTCCAAGCAACTTTGTTACTCAGCCCTCTCCAAGTGTCTGGCATTTACTGAAGTTAGTAACAGATCTTTGCAGGAGAATCACAAGGGAAGTCCACAGGATCTGGGAGCAGAGTCACACTTGCTTCAAGAAGATCACTATTCTTTGGAGAAACAATTCCAATTGGCTACTGGGGATGTTGGAGATGATGGGACACCAGGTGCTCTCTAATTCAGTTACTCAGTCAACCATTTCCAGTAGCACTCCATCACCTGATAGGTGGGACCACAGAGGCACGTTTAGTGTGAGCATTTAGGGCCCACTCTGTGCCCTATTCCTAGGCCTTGCCGTTCCTTTGCCATTGTGGTAGGTTACTGTCCAAGAAACTGAAAATGAAAAGGGCAAGCCCAGCTTGTAGATGTTCCATAGTGTGCAAGACTAGCTACAGGTACACTATTGTGTAACAAAGTCCCTCTTAAGATGTCTTGAAGGGCAGCATAGGGCAAATATCTCAGGATTTTAAGTAACATTTTTTCCTCCCATACTGGGAATTGAACCCAGGGATACTTTACACTGAGCCACATCCCCAGCGTTTTTTATTTTGAGAGGGACTTGCTAAGTTGCTGAGGCTGGCCTCAAACGTAGAATCCTCTTGCCTCAGCCTCCCAAGTTGCTAGAATTACAGATGTGTGCCACCACGCCCAGGTCTAAGCAATAAGATTGACTTGAAGGAAACATCCTAGGTCAGGATCGATACTCACTTGCTAGTCAGAGTTGAAGAAAGCAACATTGAAAATTAGTATGAAAGTTTGGGAAGAGCTTTAAAAATGAACCTTGAGAATTAAACCTATAATTAATCCCAAAAGAACAACTCAGCCAAGTGCTTACTGAGACCACCTCCTAAGAACAAACCCTATCTCAGTGTCTGATTCTGGGGGTCCCCAACATAAACACACTAAACCTCATGGTGTCAGGACAGCAGGTTCATTTCTTTGGACATCTTCCATTTGGAAAGGAGTGATTTGTTTCCATGAGAATAGACACTTATTCTGAATTTATATCTGTGAAATTTCCTTGCTTATCATGCCTTGGCCAACACCAACACTCATTGGCTAACAATGCCTGCTACATTGTCATACACACAGGGCAGTGCTCTTGGCCACAAAACTCACTTCACAGAAAAGAGGCAGGGATTTAGTCTTAGCATCCCTACTCAAGCCAGAGGCACGCCCCTGGACCTGCCAGGCATCGTTCTCATTTCTCCCTCTGTTACCCACGATGTATCATGCTAACCTTTTTCTGTTCTTCCAAAGCTGGGCTCATTCTTGTACTGGGGCCTTTGTCCTTGCTCTTCCTTTTGCCTGGCATAGTGACATTTGTGTTGCTGCTTTTTTGTATCATTGATGTGTCACTTTACAAATACAGCTCAACAGGATATTTTGTGTCTATTTAGTCTAAAGTACCACCCCTGTTCTTTCTTTTTAAATTTTATTCATATAAACTTCTTTGTTTTATTTATTTTTTCTATTACTTAATGTTCTTTTGGGGGGGGGAACCATGAGTACATGGGAATAATCTGTATTCAGCATTTACTGAACACCAGTCACTATTCTTTATTAAGGCACCTTACAAATAGACAAGGATGTAAAGAAGTATTGATCAGATTTAATCATTTTACTGCAGGTGAGATAATGACTAGAATGAAATAACAACAGCCCTGAGCAGCAAATTCTGAAACTTCTGAAAGTAAAAGCCCCATGGGGAATAATATTAAAGCATGCAGATAGTTATAAATAGGAAATGTAAAAAGTTACACTGAGCGATTTTTGTAGGAGGAAAAAGAAAGCACACTAATTACCATGATGGCATGTTGTATTTCCCCCCAAAATTGATGATTATTTCAAGGGTTTATAATGGCTTGTGTGATCAGCTTGCAAAGACCTCAACACTTTCATCCTTCTCCAAGTCATGCTCATCTATGGAGAAATCCTATTTTTGATGCTTGCCTCTAACACAGCTTAATCAGACACTGATGCCAAGTGTCCATGAGTATGAAATGCAGTTTCATCCAAACAGGCAGTAATCCAACCACATCCGTCAACTCTGGCTCCAGGAAGGTGATGTCTGTGTATGTTACCGAGATTTATGGACATAAAGGAATTACAGAAATGAACACGTGGTGGTAGATATTTTTTAATCCTTTGGAAAGAACAGCACTCCTGTCCTGGAGAGAAGGAGATAGGCAAGGGCCACTACATTGCACATTTCACAGAGAATATGATGTCAGTGGGCTCCTGGAGTTGTGCAGCCTGCTAGTTCTGGGTTGCCCACCCACCAGATGTGTCAGAGGACTCCTGGCTCCTGGAAAGCATGTGCCAGGATTTCTGTCATTCACACTTGCCCTTGCTTCTGGCTATAGAACCCTGGCTTCACTTGGGGACCATCCTTCCCCTACTTGCAGCCTATATGGGTCTGTGGATTTGACTGTAACCACTAATTCTCAAAGTGCCATGTCCCACCAGCTTCAGTGATTGATCCAAGAATGAAAAGTGACCCAAGACAGGCCAGTGAAATTCAAGTCTAGGAGTTTAGTTGGAAACACTGAAAAATAGAAGTTTTCATTCCATGAAACTTGAAAAGTGGAGGATACCTACCTTGTATGGCTGGGAACCACTTCAGCCTGAAAGAAAGTGCAAAGGGAAGTGGAGCCAAGAGAAGGAGCAAGACAAAATTTCCACGTGTGCCTGAAGCTACACTTCACTTAGACTCTTTAGGAATGTGAACCAATAAATCTCCCTTTTTTTCTTCTACATCTAGATTATCTTAGGCCTCTCTCATTTGCAACCAAATGTCCTCATTGATATAAAATCCTTATGACTTTATTAATTTTCCTCTAATAAAGAAATCTGTTACTGGCATTTACTTATTAGATAACATTTCTTATTACATACAGTCCTGATTATAAATTTTAATTTTCTGACTTAAAAATATAGGCATATTATGAACCAGAAGTGTTTGTCAGGATTTGTTACTATAAGCTAATAACTTTATCTTAATAACTCAAAGTTTTATGTTGAAGTGAATACATATAATCCTTGAAGTCTCTGCATGTACAGTGGAAGATACATTCCTGTGTGTGATGGCTGTACCAAAGTTTCCATTTACAGAGAGGTCTACATGCTTTGCAGATTTGGTTGCTTATAGCATGATCGTGAAAATTTAAGCCACAATAAAATTGAAAAAAAAATCAGTGGTCATTTTTATGTCATTAAGGCTAAGCACCAACACCACAGTTTTAGGTGATTTATGATACTCTTTTCAGAGCAATAAAAAGAGGTTATAAAATTATGCACAAGTAAAGCTGTGTCCTAATTTGAAATTTAAACATTAGGTTACCATGAAAAACCATTTTCTTACTTATAAAAGTTGTCTCTTTATAGTCAGGATTATAAATTTGTAAGACTAAGAATTTCATCTAAGGTAGCACAAATCACTAGAACCATTAGCTCTAACTTGAGCTAGGTGGAAAAACAAAAACAAAACCAAAAAAATACTCCCAGAAAAAGACAACCACATAAAAGTCATCCAAGCAAAAAATGCACACCTCCTAGTACCAACTAATAAAGTTGTATTCACCCAGAGCTAAGGGAGGTTGCCCATGCAGGACAGGGCTGGTCTTCAGAATCTGGCAGAATAGCTATAGTTAGAAAAAGCACATATATTAAAACATAATTTGCATTGGGAAAATGAACAAAACAACCCACATGATTATCCAACTACAGAAACAAAATCCAGCAAAGTTCTTGGCTGTTAGGACATTTGAATTGAAAAAGATTGGAGAGTCAGGAATGACAGCTAACAGGTATGGGGCTTATTTTAGGGTGATGCACATGTTCTGGAATCAGTGCTGATGGTTGGAGAACATTTCCAAGACACTAAAATCAACCACATTGTATACTTTGAAGTAGTTTGAAAGATGAATATTTTTAAAAAATTTTTTTGTAGTTATGGATGTACAGAATGCCTTTATTTTATTTGTTTGTTTATATGTGGTGCTAAGGATTGAACCCAATGCCTCCCAGGTGCTAGGCAAGCTCTCTGCCCCTGAGCAACAGCCCCAGCCCTGAAAGATGAACTTTATGGTCTGTGATGTTTATCTCAATTTTTAAAAATATTGAAAAATTCATTTCTAATTGTTTATTGGCAGTAATCCTCTTGAATCTGTCCCCTGGGCAAGCACTATATGATTATACGCTCTCTCTCTCTCTCTCTCTCTCTCTCTCCTCTCTCTCTCTCTCCTCTCTCTCTCTCTCTCCTTATTATAGATTGAATTGAGCCTCCTTCTTCTACAAATTAATTACCTGAAGGTGAGGGGTGGGTAGGACATGGAGTAAGGGGTAGGGAAGGCAGGAGGGAAAATGGGGTTGACAGATTCCTAAGCATCATAAAACCACCCAAAATTTGGACAGCAAATACAAAGGCCTAGAAGGCTGATCTAACCAGAATGACCTGAGATTGGACTTTGAAACCTATGTCTTGGGGAACATCTCAGAAGCCTTGGCTATAAAGAAACCAGATCTTAAAGTCCCTTAAATAATAAAACATTTTAATAATACACGTAATAGACAATAGTTAGCTTTAAGTAGTTTAGGAAGTTCCTAAGTTCAGTAGCTCAGTAACATTACCAAGGCCTCTGGTTTCCCATCTTTCCATTCTGCATCCTCAGCATGGATATTCCTTCCATAGCCGTAAAATAGCCACCACAGGCCCAGGGGTCATCATCAGTCAGAAAAGAGGGCATGCACCTGTCTTATAGCCCTTTTTGAAGGACAGAAATCTTTTTAGAAACTTTCAGTCGACTTCTTCTCAATGTTCTCATTGGCCAGAGTTCTATCAGATGCCCATGTCTAAATCAACATCTGGGCAGAAATCACGAAACACCATGTTTAGCATTTAATTGAGAATTATCCCTAGAGCTGGAGAAGGAATTGACCTTGTTAAAAGACATAAAGGGGGAACAAAGTTAAGGTTCTGTTAGCAAAGGCTGGAGGAGTGACACTGAGTAGCTCATGTCGTTCATGGAAAATCCTAATCTGAGCTTGGTGGTGCCCAACTGGTTCTGTGGTATCATGAGTAATGTCCCTTGGAGGGTGAGAATGGCCTTATTCCCTGGAAAAATAACTGTCTTACTGGGACTTTGTTAAAAAATGTGGAGCTCTGTTGACAAACCCCTCCTATATGGAATTATGTACTTCCCTGTGACCTCAGGTGACTCCCTTGCTTAGGTGGGCCTTACCAGAGAATCTCAAAAAAGATTGTTATGTTAGGATAAAACCTGCCCATATAGGCTGACCTAAATTTCTCAGGTTGAGAATTGAGAGTCATTAATATTTGTCACATAACTGCGATTGCCCCAGTTTCTTTACTATCTCTATATACCCAGCTCCCACAGCCCCATTAAACCCTTAAGTAAGTTCCCACTGGTGAAGAAGAGCTAAGATTTCATTCTCACATTTTCCTGGTGGTCATTTGGTCCACTTTTACTTTTGATTGTGTAATGGCTGCTTTGCCTTTATTTCTTGCTTGTTTGCTTCCTTGAGTTTTATGTTGAGACTTTTTAGGGGCCTAGAACTGTCACTTGTCTCATTTTACACATTGCAATTGTGTCTATTCTGTTTTTAGAGAACATTTTATTTTATTATTTTTTATACATGACAGTAGAATGTATTTTGACATATCATACATACATGGAGTATACTTCCCATTCTTGTGGTTGTACATGATGTGGAGTTACCCTGGTCGTGTATTCATATATGAACATAGGAAAGTTATGTCCAATTCATTCTACTGTCTTTCCCATTCCCATCCCCCCTACCTTCCCTTCATTTCCTTTTGTCTAATCCAGTGAACTCCTGTACTTCCCTCCCGCCCTCTACTTATTGTAAATTAGCATCTGCATATCAGGGAGATATTTGGCCTTTGGTTTTTTGGGATTGGCTTATTTCATTTAGCATAATAGTCTCTAGTTCCATCCATTTACCAGTGAATGCCATGATTTCATTATTCTTTATGGCTGAGTAACATTCCTTTGTGTATACATACCACATTTTCTTTATTCATTCATCTGTTGAAAGGCACCTAGGTTGGTTCCATAGCTTAGCAATTGTTAATTGAGCTGCTATAAACATTGATGTGGGTGCATCACTATAGTAGGCTCATTTTAAATCCTCTGAATATATGCTGAGGAGTGGGATAACTGGGTCAAATGGTGGTTCCCTTCCAAGTTTTCTGAGGAAACTCTACCCTGCTTTCCAGAGTGGTTGTACCATTTTGCAGTCCCACCAGCAACGTACGAGTGTACCTTTTCCCCCACATCCTCACCAACATTTATTGTTACTTGTGTTCTTTTTTTTTTTTTTTTTTTTTTCCAGGGCCATGGACCGAACCCAGGGCCTTGCGCGTTCTAGGCAAGCATTCTGCCACTGAGCTAAATCCCCAACCCCATTACTTGTATTCTTGACAAGTGCCATTCTGACTGGAGTGAGATGAAATCTCAGTGTTGTTTTAATTTGCATTTCTATAATCACTAGTGATGTTGAACATTTTTCATATATTTGTTGACCAATTATATTTCCTCTTCTGTGAAGTGTCTCTTCAGTTCCTTTGCCCATTTATTGATTGGGTTATTTGTTATTATTATGTTTTGCTGTTTCTTCTCTTGCAGTGCTGGGGGTCAAACCCAGGGCCTTGCACATGTCAGGTAATCTCTCTAACACTAAACTATATCCTCAACCCTGGAGATTGCTTTAGAAATAGGAAATTAATTTGTTTAATCAACTATATGGCTCATTTATATAATTTATGATTCAATAACTATTTGTATAGCACTCAGGTTTTAGACATATACCTTATTAGCAAACCTCCTGCATAGCCTTGTTCTGTCCTGCATTGTTGAGGTAAGGAAGAGGACAGACTGGAAGGAGACTTGGCTCTAGAGTTGGAATGACTAGGTTAACTGGATCTTGTCATCTCCTAGTGTCGCTGAAAGCTCAGACCTTGTCCCAGATGTCAATCCAGTAACAAGGACATGGTTTTGAGAAAAAGGTAAAAGAAGGTTTGTTGCTTTGCTTGCAAAGGAGAAACACAGGAGACACCGGTCCCTGAGGCTGATTCTGCCCATCAGCAGGAATAGGGGGCTTTTAAAGAGGTGATTCAAAGGCTACATACCACATGTTCTCTGTTGGAGTGTTAATTTGGGAGATAGTCATTTCTGAGATCTTCCACTGCCTTCCCCAAAGTCTGGATTTTTTTTCTTTTTCTTTTATTTTTTTTAATGTGCTAGGGATTGAACCCAGGGCCTTGTGTTTACAAGGCAGGCACTCTACCAACTGAGCTATATCCCCAGCCCACTCTGGATTACTTTGTTCCTATGGTGGGTGTATTCAAGGACAGATAACTGCCTAGGATGGGGAAGAAAGGTAAACCTGTTTCCTCTGAGTTTAGGGACGGGGAGAGATTAGGGAGGAGCAGGGAGAGAGGAAGAGAAAGAAACAGGTCCACCTTAAAAATGAGTTGCAGTGGCAGAGCAGCAAGGGCTATATTCAAAGCATAAAGTGGACCAAAACTAAGAGGAACTCACCTGTGACAGAGGGATAATTAAGTCCTCCTCAGAGTCATTAGCACATAAAGCCTCTGACATTTGTTAGACATCAGTATTAATATTTTCATTCCTTAGTTTTCTTGGTGAAAACAGGCAAGGATCCAAAACTCTAACAAAAACTAAAAATAATAATAATTTAGTTTACTGATATGGAGTTCCTGAAAGCATGATCAATTTTAGGCCTATTTACTATTATTTATTTTAAATGAATAGATTTATATAAATAGCTAGTTCAGCTAAACTTTACACTAACTGTCAGTATTGTAGATCACTATGAGTTAGAGATATTTTGAAGTTATTTTGTAGAAAATTCCTCTAATTAAAAAAAAAATTTGTAGTTGTAGATGGACAGCATGCATTTATTTTATTGTTTATTCTTATGTGGTGTTGAGGATCAAACCCAGTGCCTCACATGTGCTAGGTAAGCGCTCTGCCACTGAGCCATAGCCCCAGGCCCCTTTAAGTTCTAATAGAAAATCAAATTTTAAATTATTTATTTTTCTGATTTTAAAAGTTCTCAAAAATTTAATGATTATATTTGGAAAAAATTAAAAATATAGCTATGACATTAACTTTTATCTTTATAGTACCATTCTTTAATTTATGAGAAAAATGGGATTTGATATTTTCAGCAATTGGCAACTAATCTCTTAACTCCTATGCTAGCTAAGTATATATGATTTAGGAAGATCATATCAAATCTGTAGTACATTCCAGACAGTTCTGAATTCTGTAATGTTTTACCTTTGCCATGACAACACAGACAAGCTAATGATAGTAGCAGGTTATGAAATTTACTCTCATCACTAATTCAATAAATGTGGTGGGCATTTGTGATCTGCTTAGCACCATTTTTTTTTTCCTTTTTGAAAATAACATCTAGAGTGGGAATATAGTTCAGGGGTAAGCACTTGTCTAGTATGCATAAGCTCCCAAGTTCAATCCACTGTACTAGTGTTATACTCCCCAAAAAGATTCTCAAATACCATCAGGAAGGAGAGTCAGCCCCATCCTAAATTCCTCCCCCTCCCTACAGCCCCACCCTAATTTCTCCCCCTCCCTATAAATGCTGGCCACAAGGAACTGGCGCAGGATCCCCCGGCACACTGCTTTTAGGTGTATGGGTGGTCATCGCTGGCCAGCTAAAATAAAGGCTTCTTTTGGCTTTAAGTGAATGGCTTGGATGATCTTGTTTTCGTCGGGTATAACACTAGATAGATGATAGATAGATAGATAGATAGATAGATAGATAGATAGATAGATGATAGATAGATAGATGACAGATAGATGATAGAATCCTTTTCTTCTGAGGAGATGCTTCTTTCCATACCAGCTCTACTAACTGGAATATACCACCTCCCATGCTTGTACCAGAGGTGAGCATATGACCCCCACCTGGCCAGTCCTAGAAGCATCCTCTTGGCCCCAACAAGTTTCCCAGGAGTAGGCATGTATGTATTCCATGCCAGGTTAATCAAATTCTTCCCTAGGATTTTTTCCAAGTAAAACTAGCTGGGAAAGTACTCCTTCCTCCCAGGGCCACAAAACTACAGACAGCTTCCAGGGGTGTGGTGGCCATGTTTTTAGCTTCAGAGAAAAGACTGAGGAAATAAAAGTAATACCCTTAGAGAAGGAGAGACCTGGTTTCTGGTTTTGTGGGATCCTCAGAGCTACCCTGATTCTCGGATGTCTTCTTTCGATTCTTTGATTGACTCCTTCCCCCCCAAACCATGCCCTTTTTTTCCACCTCAGTTAAGGTTCTTTCATTGCAGTAAAAATAACCCTGACTATTGCCATAGGACATTAGTATTCTTGAGTTGGTACTTGGCCATCAATGTTTTCCAAATTTATAAGGAAGGCAATGGAAAAGAGTCATTTTCATTCTTGTGAGGTAAGAATATTAGCATCTTATTGGATAGTATGTGGCTTTATAGAAATAAATGTCATTTGTCATTAGATTAAAGGGATTTATTTAATAGCCTTCTTTGACCTTTAGTTTTTTACAAATGAAATGATTTCATTTGGCTGTGGCTGTGGCTCCAAACCTAGACTTCAAGCGTTTTGATTTTGGGTCGTTTTTATGAGGCCTCCTTTGACCCAGCTCACCCCTTGGCTCTTCTTTCATCTTTACAGCATCCTAACAGCAAAGTCAGTGTACAGTCGCCAGCTCTGGCCTGACAGTCAGTGCCTCGGCCATGTTACTTTTCGCTGGGTTTCAGTGGATGTTTTGCTTCTACTCATGGAGCTTGTATCACTTGATTTCTTTTCTGTGGTTGCTAGGATACACCATCTGCATCCATTCATCCTTTAGAATTACAGCCAACTTGAGCTCTTCCTGACGTCTCAGAATGGCAAAAGCAGAGGCAATGTCAGATTCCCATTCGATTTTGTAAAGGGTCACTAGGAATGTAGCTGGGGACTTGGGGAGGGCAACCATGAGCTATGTAACTCAAATGTCAGTTGGGATCTTCCTGCTCCTTTAGATTTAGACAAAATTGATTTAAATTATCCCTTTTCCCTTCACATTTGAAGAAAGTTCAATATCTATCCAAAGATAGAACTTATGTTAGATAAGATAGAACTTATGCTTTTTCAGATTAATCTTTGGCTCCGTATTTACATTGTGTGCATGTGTGTGCATGCGTGTGTGCGCGTGCATGTGCATGTGTGTGTGTTGCTGAGGACTGAACCCGGAGCCTTGCACCTGGTGGACAAGTACTCTACCACTGAGCACATCCCCTGCCCCCATATTTCCCGTTTCTGCTAAATTAACTCACCCAACAGAATGTGACCATAGTGCTATGGATGCTGCCCATTTCTACTCTACATCAGCCCACACAGAGAGCTCAGCCCCTTCTCATTATTTCCATCAAAAATTTCTCACAGGGCTGGAGTCATGGCTCAGTGGTAAGGCACTTGCCTAGCATGTGTGAGGCACTAGATTCAATCCTCAGCACCACATAAAAAAGTAAACTAAAGGTCTAAAAATACAATAACATTAAAAAAAAAGTTATACTCCATTTATGTATGTTGTGTCAAAATGCATGCTGCTCTCATGTATAACTAATTAGAACAAATTAAAAACAAAATCAACATATCCAAGGGGGGATATTCTGTATTTTTTTTGTTACAAAAGTATTATATATAGTAGAAAGTTTAGAAAATATAAATAAGAAAAAATATTTTAAAAGAGTATTTATGATTCCATCACCCAGAGAAAAACTAACACCTTAAAATATCTTTTCATTTTTTTACATAAAAATTTAAATATTGAATATTTTGTAAAAGTGTGATTCTAACCTCCATGCCATTTAAAAAAAATTTTTTTTTTAGTTGTCAGTGGATCTTTTATGTATTTATTTATATGTGGTGCTGAGTACCGAATCCAGGGCTTCACACATGCCAGGCAAGTGCTCTACCACTGAGCCACAACTCCAGTCTCTCCATGCCATTTTCTAACCTGCTTTTTCTACTTTATAAAAATATACTGTGAACATCATACAACGTTAATATATTTTCATCTAAAGCAGCATTTTAAGTGAATAAAATTCCATTATGGGGATATATCATAATTTATTTAAACAATCATTTCATTACTAGGCAAGATATTGAAATCTTTTGTTGTATTCTGGCCTAATAGTAGGATAATTCAATTTCAGATACATATGTCGCTCTCTCAGACTCTTAGACCCCTGGCACGAATTAAGGACCAATTGTCCAGAAAGGGGAAAGAATCTATAGAACAATAGTCATGCTACCAAAGCTGTCTTACTGTTCTCTTCTAAGCCCAAAAGAATGACTTCGATGTTATATAACTAGCTAAAGTTTCTAGCTGGGCTGTTCCAACATTATTAATTATACCTCTTCCTTAACTTGGGAGATTTTCTAGTGAATGAACAGTGATCCATCTTCCCATGGCTTACTCTAACCAAAATGACATGCAGAATGTTAACATAGTGCTGGGTTTCAGGAGGAAGCCACCCTTTAGAATAAATAAAGCAAGAACTTAACAGAACATTAACTCACCCTTTGGGGTGTATCCATCGTCCTTCCAAGTATGTTAGATAAAGTATGTGTCAAGATTCATCTGCAGATTGCCTCGCAAGCACAAGGGCCTGGGTTCAATCCCCAGCACTGCAAAAAAAAAATAAAAATAAAAAAATAAAAAAGATCCATCTTCAGAGGTTGTTCATGGGAGTTGGTTCTCATTGCTTCTCATTTCATGTGATGGAGCAGCTGTTGGCCAGCTGAGTGTGGCCACAAGAGCACACCATGGGAGCCTTCTCCTCTAGTCACTTTTTTTTTTTTTTTTTTTTTAGCAAAAGTCAATTTCAGGAGAGGCTTTCACTATTTGTTTTTACTTTTGATTTAGTTTAGAATGTGTATTACATACATTTAACTTTTCCCTGTACACATGGCACTAGGAGATCATTGCTGGCAGTGCGGCCTCTATTCTTATGCCTTCTGCAGAGTAGTGTCCATTTACTTTGGAGAATCATCACTGTTGGGGAAGGACGAAAGGGGCGTCAGATTGAAACCAAAGCATCCCCTGGATTCTTTCCGACACGAAACTGGACAGTGCCACCAGAAATGGGGAACATCTTCACCTCAATTTCAATGGTGGAGGCACCCCCAGGGTCCCGTGGGCCAAAAGTGTGGGTCTCAGGGCAGGGTGCCTGTCTGCTAAAGACCAGATGGACAAATAGACAGATGGATGCGGACAGACAGACAGAATTTTACCTCTCTGGAGAATTCAAAGGCCGGTGTTGTATGCAGGAGCAAAGTGGCGAGAGGGGTCTCTGATCCAGAGATCTGCAGGGTATCAGGAAGGGAGGGATGGGAGGGAGGACGGCAGGGTGTGGGAAGGGGATCAGAAAGAGGATGCCTCCAGGACCAATAAAGGACTCATACAAGCCCTTGCACCATCCACGTAGCATAGGCAGCAAAAACCTAGCCTGGGGTTGGGGTCAGTTTCGAGTCGCGTACTGGCAGCCCTTAAGCCAAAGTGGACTCAGAGGGTGTGGAGGGTCTCTTTCTGCAGGGTAGGGTATGCAGTCAGTTGGGGATTCAGCCCTAGCATAAGTGGTGTCTGGGGGGACCCCCAACTTTAGAGAACCATAGGGGTGCCGGACTCTCAAAGGTCACCCCCCAGGTCTCATCAGCCATTTAACTTAACTGCAGGGGAAGGGGACCGGTAAGGGGAAGGGTCAATTGTACCTTACACCTGTTTCCCAGGCAGGGAACCAAAATGTAAGCGCAAAAGTATGGCAGGCAGACCTCGACGGATTCAGAGAAGTCTTTACCCTTCACAGATTTGGGTACCATTCAGGCCCACTTTCCGGATGGGAAAATGACCCCCAGTTACAGGGGGGATTCTGGTTTTATAGGGTATGAGGAAGATAGAATCATTGTGTACATGCAGTTTTGATCAATCAGGGGCTAGTTGTACAGGTTAAAACCAGATCCTGAGGGATGAGTATTCAAATCTTGCCCATTGTCATTCAGGATTAGGTTGACAAGGGGAATGTCAAGGTTTAGGGCTTAGCATTCCATATCTGCCCTTTTCCTGTAGGGCTCCTTGTTGTCAGGAATGCCTTGGGAGAGGTTTAATGCTTAGCCAATTTCCTTTCCCACTTCTTGAGCCATACCGTCCCTCCATTTTCTTGGGGAGTTATAGGAATATTATTTTCCATAACCCTTCAATCACTCCCACCATTCTCAGCTGCAGGGGTCAAGCCCTAGCAGGAGTCGGGGGTCCTGGGTGGAGGGGAAGCGTCGGCACAGCGGAGAAACAGCACACAGAGACACCAAGTGTTCTGAGGCTAAATCTAAATCTACTTTATTCAGAATCTCTGGGGATTTATATACTTTAGCTTACAACTCAAACTTTAATGACTTACAGAAGTGAGAAGTTAATTCGCAGAACACAGTCATTACAATTAGGTCACAGCTAGCCATTGTTAAGATCCTCCTGACCCATGTGCACTTTTTATTTTTAACTAAGAAACATTTTAAGCAATACTTTCTAGTTGTTTTTACTATGGGTAATATTAAACTAACCTTTAAGTGCTAACCTTTACATGAGCCCAAGTGTTTGGCCTCGGACCCATTTGCCATTTTTCCAAACTATTCATTCTCCTTCATCATAATGTACACCTGTGTAGGAAAGTGGAGGGGCCCTTGTACCAGGGACAGCAGGAATAATAGGGAGTTTCTTCTGAACTTTCTCTGAATTATCAATTAACTGAGCTGCTCCAGGCCAATTAGGAGCAGTAACTGTTTCCCTAGGGGTAAACAGTAGCTCTTGCTGGATTTTTTCAAAAGATTCCTTATTACTTAGTCTTTTTACATATGAAACTAGTTAAGGGGAAAACAGTCTTGTTTTTATGTTCTAATTCATATAGTGCTTAATTTTCCTTGGATATTTGTAAATGTAGGCACCCAAATATTATACCATTGATAACAAAAAGGAGTACGCCACGTCCACATTTCCCAGATTAGACCGCATAAGACTCTTCATTATTCCCAGTGGAACCGTGTCAAGCACTGAGGGGAATAGCAATGGGCATGGCACTCAGCCTTATAGATTTTTATGTGACAGACATCATGGCCATCTCATGGCTAGAACTTAATGTTCCTCCTCCTGGACACAGTGATAGACTCAACAGTAGGAACAAGACCTAAGCTAATCCAATCAGAGGTCCTTTGATAAGAATTCTGGGGTGGGACTTCTGCACAGGGGCATCCAGCACAGCACAGAAGTGGGAAACTTCAGTGCTGGGTAAGTGGGCACAATGGACACTTGAGTCTTCCACTCGGGGAGGCCCAGCTCAGAGCCTTGGGTTCAACCCAGCTAATTCCCGCGAGACTTCCAGGCCCAGGAGGTGGGCACAGAGACAGGCATCAAGCTCAGCCCAGCACAGACCAGTGAGACTTCCACATCTGGGAATTCGGCCCAGAGTACTCCCGTGGAACTTCCACGCAGGGGCAGCTGGCACAGCATGGACATTTGAGACTTCCATGCCAGGAGGCCCAGCCCAGAGGCCCAGACATACCACAACCTGGCCCAGCCCCAGGTCTAGTGTTACTGAAGACTAGGAGGTGGGGTATTGGAAACCTGCAGGGACACCACAAGTCTATAGGGGGGAAGCTGCAATACCTCAGATTCTCACTGATAGAGGGGAAGACACATGAACAACATGAGAAAACAGGGGAAGAAAGTGTCTCAAATAAACCTAGATGCTACATAAACAGAATGATAGCATGGCAGAAGACATGTCAGAAAGGGAGTTCAGAGTGTACATGATTAAAATGATCAGAGAAGCAAACGATGTGATGAGAGAGCAAATGCAGGCGATGAATAATCACATCAGCCAACAGTTAAAATGCAGGAAGCAAAAGATCATTTCAACAAAGAGAGATTTTGAAAAAAAAAACACAAACAAACATAAATCCTTGAAATGAAGGAAACAATAAACCAAATTAAAAACTCAGTAGAAAGCATAACCAACAGGCTACATCACCTGGAGGACAGAACCTCAGACATTGAAGACAAAATATTTAATCTTGAAAACAAAGTTGACCAAACAGAAGATGGTAAGAATTCACAAACAAAGCCTACAAGAATTATGGGATTTCATGAAAAGACCAAATTTAAGAGTTATTGGGATTGAGGAAGGCACAGAGATACAAATCAAAGGAATGAATAATCTATTCAGTGAAATAATATCAGAAAATTTCCTACATCTGAAGATTGAAATGGAAAATCAAATACAAGAGGTTTACAGGACACCAAACATACAAAACTACAGCAGATCGACACCAAGGCACATTATAATGAAAATACCTTACATACAAAATATAGAATTTTAAAGGCTGAAAGAGGGAAAAAATCACATTATTTTCAGGGGGAAACCAATAGGGTTGTCAGCAGATTTCTAAACACAAACCCTAAAATCAAGAAGGGCCTGGAACAACATATTTCAAGCTCTGAAAGAAAGTGGATGCCAACCCAAAATCTTATACCACCAAAACTTACCTTCAGATTTGAAGATGAAATAAAATCCTTCCATGATAAGCAAAAGCTAAAAGAATTTACAAATAGAAAGCCAGCACTCCAGAATATTCTAAACAAAATATTCCATGAGGAAGAAATGAAAAACAACAATGTAAATCGGCATAGGGAAGAACTACCCTAAAGGAATAGCCAAATAAAGGAGAAACCAAGTCAAGTTAAAAACCAAAAATAAGCCAAAACGACGGGGAATACAAATCATATCTCAATAATAACCCTGAATGTTAATGGCCTGAACTCATCAATCAAAATACATAGACTGGCAGATTGGATTAAAAAGCAAGACCCAACAATATGCTGCCTCCAAGAGATGCATCTCATAGAAAAAGATACCCACAGACTAAAGGTGGAAGGATGGGAAAAAACATACCACGCACACGGAGTCAGTAAAAAAGCAGGGATTTCCATCCTCATATCAGATAAAGCGGACTTCAAGCCAAAATTAGTTAGAAGGGATAAAGAAGGACATTTCATACTTCTTAAGGGAAGCATAAATCAGCAAGATATAACAATCATTAATATGTCCCAAACAATGACACATCCATGTACGCCAATCAAATCCTTCTCAATTCCAGGAACCAAATAGACCAAAACACAGTAATACTCGGTGACTTTAACACACCTCTCTCACCATTGGACAGATCTTCCAAGCAAAAATTGAACAAAGAAACCATAGAACTCAATAACACAATCGCTAACTTAGACTTAACAGACATATATAGAATATTCCATCCATCAAAAAGTGAATACACTTTCTTCTCAGGATCCTTCTCTAAAATAGACCATATGGTATGCCACAAAGCTACTCTTAAATACAAAAAGATAGAGATACTACCTTGTATTCTATCAGATTATAATGGAATGAAATTAGAAATCAATGATAAAATTAAAAACAGAAACTACTCCAACACCTGGAGATTAAATAATATGCTATTGAATGATGCATGAATAACAGAAGACATTAGGGAGGAAATTAAAAAATTCTTCGGGGTCAACAAGAACCAACATACAACATATCAAAATCTCTGGGATACTATGAAAGCAGTGCTAAGAGGAAAATTCATTGCATGGAGTGCATTCAATAAAAGATTGAAAAGTGAACAAATAAATGACTTCACATTACAGCTGAAAGTCCTAGAAAAAGAGGAACAGTTCATCACCAAAAGTAGTAGGAGACAGGAAATAATTAAAATCAGAGCAGAAATCAATTAAATTGAAACAAAAGAAACAATTCAAAAAAT